>VXAD01010615.1:871291-953777 GCA_013399195.1 Dicrurus megarhynchus
TTTAATAGCTTGACCAATAGTACAAGCCAGTGAGAGAAGGTATTCAGTTTGTGGAACCATAAAAACTTAAAATTAGGCACAATCTTCTTTTGATACATTCAACAACGTGTGTTAGTGTGGAAACTGGTAAGTGAGAGTGGGAAGGAAATAGTACATCAGGAAAACATTGGAAACTAGTTGGAGAAAGTTAAGCGGGAGAAAAATCAAGTGAAAAATTTTTTTTTTGCCGACATCTTTAGCACTGGATGGGTAGAGAAGAAGGTACCAGTTAAGGACAAAGTTGTCAGACTAAAGTGTCTGAAGTGAGGAATCTAAATCAATATTTAGGCAACTCAGTGAGTGACCTGGATTTCAAAGACACTGAGTCACTTCAGCTCACACTGACAATAGTATTCAGCACCTGAGAGTGTCATTAGATGAACGTGAGTTATAACTACAAATGTAAATAATGAGATGCCTGTGGTATGCAAGTGTTAATAGAGTTTCATCATCATGTTAAAACCAAATGTTTTATAGATACAATGGCAAGCATATAAAAAGTATAAGACAACCCAAATTCTTATCAACAATTTAAGATTTCTTACAATAAAGCACTGTTCTTCGAAGTCATGTTCTTATCACAGGATGTGCAGAAGCAAAAGTTGCAATAAAAGTAAGTTTTTACTCTTTCTAAAAAAGTTTGACCTTCATTGTGATTTTTTTTCCAATTTGATGCTTCAGATGTATACTGGTTTTGAAAGAGAAAGGTATTTTCTTAGGGGCATTTTTAATTACATATGAACAGATCAGAGATATTCAAATACATTCTGCTTTAACACTGCTAAGGAAAGTGAAAGCAGCAAATAAATTAACATACCTTAGGGAATTGCTGTTCTCTGAGCAATGGGACATTTTTAGTGGGAAGCATTGATTTTGACTTTTGCATGACACAAAATGCGATTGACCCCAGAAAGCTATTTTGGAAGAGTTCATGGCCACTGAACCACTGTGAATGCAAAATTTCCCTCTTATGCCTTAGAAGCAAGTTAAATCTATTTCAGTGATTGATTGGCTTGTCCAAACAAATAATCACTATTAGTCCTAGAGAAGTTTACTGGCTTTCTGTTTCCAAAGGGTGTGAGAGGTAACTTCACTGGTTCTATAATGCTTATCAAGTATGTTTAATTGTTTTTATAGTATAAATGATACATAAATTTGTTTTAATCAGTTACCTGGACTAAGGTATTACTTCCTACTGACTTCGGTTGAGCTAAACCCCCCACCAACTCTGAATCCAAGCCCTTTTCCTCAGACATCAATTTATCTTTTGGATTCATAGGTTTATGTTGCCAGAAGGATACGCTGATGAAGAGGGAATCATGGCAGTCTCCTTGAAGTTTGTTGAACAGTGTTTATATTCTGAAGACATTTATGTCAGCTTATCTGTTATTACATCTTTGTCTTTGAGAAGTTTTACAAAAGGTACCATGGATCTGAATCACTAAGAAAATAAAGGGTTTGCATTTCTCTAGGATGTACTTTACAAAGAAATGCCAGACCCCATGGTTTGGGTATAGAAAATATGAAAATTTTTTTAACTAATCTTGGAAAGAGGAAGACAATGTAACGGCAAAACACAAGTGGGAAAACACACTGATCCTGCCTGCTAATGTCCTGTCTTGCTTAGATGACCACTGTCAGCTTTGTCAGTTTAAGCAATTGTTTGCTTCTTTAGTTCTAAGCAGTTGCCCATGTGTTTTAGTTGATAATAACTCACAGAAATGCTTCTGTTGCAAGAGTGTTAACTGAGAAGGACAATCTAGTGAATGTGCGTGGTAGCAGCAGAGACGATCAGGAACATTTCTCTACAGATTTTTTGTCCACTGCTTTAGTAGTTTTAGTTTTTGTTTTTAAATAGTTTTTATTGTTGCATTAGCAAGACCAAAATGGTGCAAAAATACTTTATCTAGTGCATGCTTTTGAACTGCCAGAACAGCTGTTTAGTGAAGCAAGGCAATTTCTCCCTCAAGACACTGAACTCCATTTCTCAGTAGATCTTCCAACCCTGGAGGCCCAGAGAATGAGAGACCAGATGGTCCTGTGTTTGTTTAGTGTCTTTTTCACAAATATAAACAAGGGCCCTGTTCTACTTATGTTAAAAGCTTTCTGGGAGCCACGGCTTAACTAACGCACTGAATTCCTTGTGCCTGTGTGCCTTCCTAGAGTGCTGAAAGCTCTTGGTGTTGTTTGCTCCCTGCACTGAGCTACCTGACAGTAGCTCCTCAGCAGTTCACAAAGCAGCATTCTTTCCATATGCAGGTCTTGCATTCCTCCCAAAAGCTTCAAAGGAGATAGCAATGACTGTGACAGCAATGCTTGGTTGGTGACAGCCAGGATGGGACCACCTGGTCGGTTCATAACCCCCTGTAGGAGACACTAAGGCATAATAATTCTCAGCCACCACACCCTTGGGGATATATTCACCCAAGAGCAAAAATCTGGAAGGCTCCAGCATTGTAACTAATTCTCTGTTCCATCCAGCTCTTTAAAGCCAAAATATGAAAATATTCTCCAAGCTGTAGCTCAGACTTAAAACAGGGGGCCAAAGCAGCACAATCAAGTGAGCATTCAGAAAATATTGAGGAAAATTACCAATAAAACAAACAAAACAAATAAATAATAAACAAAACCCCCAAACAAACAAAAAAACTTACCACAAAACAAACAAAAAAACCCCAGCACAACTAACCAAACAAAAATTCTGAAACAGTGTCGCTGTTGTACCAGGGACGGCGAGAAAACGACATAGGCTTGATCCAGGAAGAAATGGGATCATTTATTAATTTACAAACTTGTTTATATATCTTAGTTCGCTTGACTGACATAAGGTGATTGGTTCTTTGACCATCCACCTCTCAGAATGGTTCACTGAACCCTACAACACCCATTTCAAAATATTTCTCCCTTCAGTATCATAACAATACCATCACAATCTTGCAGGTGCAAGATAAAGGGATCGGTTTACAAAAACCTCTAACTGTTTTTCGGCCAGCGTCTGTGTGAAAGTCTTTGCTTTCACACAGATGCTGGCAGAGAGCTGGAAAATCTCCCTGCAACCAAGCCTTCGGCATCCACAAAACAAGACTGAAAGGACTGACATGACATGGATTGCAGACTAGACAAAAAAAATGACAACATAATTTATTATATAGAGAAAGGACCATGGAGGGCACAAGCACTGGCACTAGGTATACTTTGTGTTCAAAAATACTTGGGCAAGGTAACAGACAGGTTCAGATGTTGGTACCATTCTCTTTTAGCTGTTGAAACCATAGGCACAATGTGCTTCTGTGTACTGTCAGAAGTCAGCTAAAACATGTGTAAACATATGCTATGTCAGTCATTAAGGAGAAGGGTATAATTACACTTTTAAAAGTGGCAAAGCATTTTGAAAGTAGCATATAATTTTCCAGAGTGGGAACCTTTATGAAACATATCTTTCCCTGAGTGTTTATACAGCCTGACATCTCTGTTTTTTTCAGATCAAGAGCCCCACTGAGAACAAGGAGGCTTCAGACAAAGGAGGCAATTTGTTCTTTAGGTGCCATTTCAGTGAAAGGGAGAGGCAGAAAGAGAGAGGGGGAGAAAGAGTGAGAAGAGAGAGAAGAAGGGCACACTGTGTTACTGCACACAGTTCAGAAATAGATGGGATCTGGCAAAATTACTCTGGAGGGACTGCTAGAGATGACTAGTGTCAGAGTGCTGCTTTCACTGCTGCTAGATTAAAATCCCGTCTCTTTATCTTTGACAGAGTCAAAGAAAGGTATAAAGTTTTACTTTTAATCAAATTAAACAGGCTCACTGCTTACTTGGAAGCAACTGGATCATGTAGTCATAGCGGGAAAGAGGCAGAGCAGGAAGATGCCAAGATCCTGCCAAATGCTCATTTCCTTCTTCTAGTACAACCCCTACATGTAAGAGATATGTAGAGCTGGCCTAAATATGTTTCAAAATCTGAATACTTTCCCTCAATTAATTTTGTAATTTCTATTAGGCGTTTTTCAAAAATGTTACCTTAAATGCTTTTAAATTTCTGGAAAAAAACCTGAAGACTGTAGATTATTCTGCCTACTAAATCCAGATGAGCCATCAGGCTATTTTGGCTTAGCAAGTTACCACTCATGAGCTGAGCCACAATAATCATCTCTACACTTATGTAATAACTTCAATGACTGCAACACAGTGAGAACTCAACCCACAGTAACAGAGAAAAGGCAAAGTAACATTTCCTAGTACTTGCAAGAGGCCAAACCCACATACAAACTGCCTCATTCAGCTGACATACACTTGAAAGGGATGAGGAGATTATAAAATTGCTATCAGTGAACACTGACACAAACAATGCTAGGATGAATCCCAACGCTCCTTCTCTTTCTGAAAAATTTATACTTGCCTCAACAGTTTAGTATATAGAAGGAAGAAAATAATTGTTCAATATATGTTTTGTGAAAATATAGTGACCCACATCTCTTTCTCACCATCCATGTTGGTCACAAAAGTGCTACTTCAGGTTAATTTATGTCTGTCTGCACAAGCAATGAAATCTATATAGAAGACTTATAAAAGTAAATAGGGAATAAACATAAGGAAAGTAACCTTGAGTTACAGTAAAAAAAACCCAAAACTTTGAGAGTTAAGAGGTATCTGAAAGTATTAGATATTTATGCTTCATTATGAGGTGGGAAGACAGTTCCCTGAACTTGGGTCCACAAAGATTTCTTATCACTAGTTTTTCACCAAGCTGAACACAAAGATAGATACTGCTGCAATTCTGTAAAACTCTCCAGAGAACCCATCCAGTTTACAGTGTCCAGTTCTGTTCCTGAAAATTTCAGCTACTGGAGGTTGAGCCTGGGAAATTTGACAATCTGGGACATAGTGACCTCATTTTATAAACTCTTTTTCACTTCTTTCCTCGAATTCCTGCAAATAGTCTGACTTTCTGAGAATGTTTTTCCACAGTGCTAGAAGAATTTGCCCAAATTTCCAAGACTGTAGCTTAAGGCAATTTATAGAAAGTCAAGTAAAAAATAAAATTGTTTTGAATGTCATGTAATGCTAGTTTCAAGTCAAGTTTATATCCACTGCACTCATGTTGTAACTATGTTAACTGTTGTTTAAATTGAATTTATTTCTCCATCTTACTCCTTTGAATTTATATCATATTCTCCTTTCAGTAATTTTTGGTTTTAGTTTTGCTCTTGCCATATGCCAAAGACTCACTCAGTATGGCTGAACTCATGGGATACATGCATAGTGAAATGTGTTGAAGTTTGTATTGCATTGCACAGGCCAACTGACAACATGATTTGGATCACAGATAGCAAGAAGACTGTGTAGAAAGAATCATGCAAATTTTGGTTTTGTCAGGGGAGAAATGAGTATTTTCATATATAAAACCTGTAGCTCTCTAATCCACTCCATCTCTTATTATTCAGTATGCAGGCCTGAGTCCAATAAAAATGCTGCACATGTGCTTAAGTTCAATCCTGATGATTCATCCCACTGAATTTAGCTACATTATTCCTACAAACCATGGCAGATTAGGAATTTCTGTCACAGCAGCAGTCAAAGGTCCCAGTCACAACAAGACTGAGCAGTAGGAAAGTAGTCACTTGCATATTTCTTCTGATCATCTATCTTAAAAAAATTATTTTAAAAAACCTGTAGACAACAAGAGAAGTCCTAGAGACCCTCATGCTGGGAGTGAGATTGAAAAACAGAGGGATATAGTTTGATAGATAATTTCTTAAGACTGGGTTGGACAACAGCCTTGTAATGTGCATTGGATTGGATGCTGCAACAGATTCTTCTTAAAATGGTTTTTTACTCTGTCCTTACCAAACTGCACCTGTTGGTTTTTAATAGTAATATTGATCCTGCCATAGACAAAGCCAAAAATGTTGTAGCTACTAAGAACAAATTAATAGAAGCTTATATGCCTGAATAAAGATTTCTTTTCTCTAGCTATCACCATCAAAACAAATTTAGCACATTATTTCCACTGTCATGAAATAAACAAGAAGCTGTGTGTCATACAGTTTCTGTTAGTCTTTAGTTTTTTAGCATAACTAAATTCAGTTTGATTACTACAAGAAAATATAATTCAAGTTGTTATTAGCAGCTGAAAGTAATTTTAAATTTAGAATCTGGGGAGTGACCCTTATAGTTTCCTTCCAACTTGAGATATGCAATGATACTATGATCTTAATTTTCTAATTGCCCGCATTTCAATGGAGATCAAATGACTGGTTTACAAAATTTCAAGTATTTTTATTGTTTTAGGTACTTCCATTTGTAACAAATAATGATGGGCACAGTGTTGAGTTCATAGATCCCGATGTCCCCTGAATTGACTGTTAGCACTCAGTGTCATTCTGGGTAATTCTCTGAAAATGTCAATTCAGTGCTCTGCAGCAACTAAATAAGCAAATGAAATGTTGAGAATATTAGGACATGAACATGAAAATGGAAAACATGTTCATAAGTCTTTGGCAAGGTCACATTTTTATTGTAGAGTGGTTCTGGTCCTATACTCCTTTAAAGTAGATAGCAGAACAGAAAATTATGTAAGATGCACTAAAGGTGATCAGAGATACGTACCCCCATGAGATAAAACAGGTAAAGTGGGCCATTTTTGAAAGAATGCAGTAGGATAAACATTATAATAAAGGTTGATAAAATTAATACAGGGAGAATACAACAAAAGAATGATTATGCAGTACACTGGCATTACAGCAAGTCTACCAAAGCTGAAATACTCTTCTGTTCTTTCTTTCCCAAAGTTTTCATAGTGTTCTCTCTTTTCCAGCTTTCCCTGCCACTACACTGGTATATGTCATCTATCTATCAGCTCTCCCCTGGTTGCAGTGACTGTATGTGAATGCTTGTTTGAGAGGGTTTTTTTTCATGACAAGTCAAAGGCCCCAAGTCTATGTGATTTTTGATCAGCCACTCATCTTTAAAAGGTAGCTGTACTAATAAAAAGGATAGTAGTAATAGGTTAAGTAGTGCTGCCTAAACTTTTAAACTAAACTGTTATTGTTTCTTTAAATCCTGGTTACTTGCCATGCAACTACACCAAACTCTTCCTAGATGATGATTTATTCACCATCAGAATAATTTGTCTACAGACATTCTGCCAGAAGGAACCAAAGTCTGAAGCTAATCTCTGGATCTTCTATGTGCAAAGGTCACTTTTTGTGACCCTTTATTATTCTCCTTGGCACCATGCAATAGTGTAACAATATCCAGAGTCATTATTTAATTGTTGGTGTAGATGATGGGATCTGTCTTAAAGGGGACGTGTAATTAAAAAGACCTCTAGATGAAATTCAAACCTTATGCAACTGTTTTAATTAATTTAATTATAATACATAAAAGGAATTTACTTGCTCAGGTGAATAGAGTTACGGCCTTTTTATCCACAATTTTAAAAATTCTCTTAAGACTATGAAATATGTGTTTTCCAAGTGTTCTGAGTCACTTTCAAAACAGCAGCTTTAAGAGGGCAAATCAGCAATGGCAGCTGCCTCACACTGGTGAAGCAATAGCATTCATTTGAAAGGTGACTAACCAGAGAAGAGATTCTAAAGAACAGTGATGCAGCCAAACTGCAACTAAAGAGAAAATTGTTCAATTTTTTCTTACCTCAGTTCCTCAGTTGTAACTAGCTTTGGAGCATCACTTCAGCACTGCAGTATCTTAATGCAGTGTACATTAAATGATATGACAAACACCTCACATGTTCTTTTATTTTTCATCTCCTCAGAATGAAAATGGTATGTAATTTCTTCTATGTTTGGGTTTAGTATCTTGTGCTATTAAATTTTAAACATTAAGAGGTAGAAGCCCTACTCTTACCTCCTCTCCAACCAACATTGTGACTCCTCTTCACCACTGCCCCTGCCCAAAACAGACTGGGCTGTACAGGACCTGGAGATTTGTACCTTTACAGCAGTAAAATGAAAGCTCAAGAATCAGGGATCTACATTACAGGTAATGCTTTTTGCATGTTCAAAGATCACTATTCTACATGTTATAGGTTGTTACCAAGGCACTGCAGCAGTGGCTTACCAAGCTGCTGGTGTTACTCTGGGAAGGAAGGGAAGAGAGAGCTGGCAGTGGCTCTCAAGGACACGGTGTTTCTATTCCTCCAGTAATGGACTGGTGGCAGGCTGCTCTCCACAAGAAGCACCTACTCTCCAGACCCAGAGACAAGATGAGAGGCTACTTACAGAGTGTCTATGAGAAGTTAAAAGGAAATGTCTTCGCAGATATATTCTAATTTTTGGATCTTCCTCTTGCTACTTGAGCAGAGTCAAAAGCAGAGCAAACCCTTTCCCTGCATCTGTTGTGCATTAGTCTAAGACTTACCACTTGTCTTTGTTGCAAAGCTGTTGCTGCAAGTCCCATGAATACATTAAATCATAACACAAATAATATCATTGTAGCCCAGTCACAAGAGCAAAGAAAAAATGTTCTGCTACAGCATTGGTTTTAAACCAGCATGCCTTATAGAGGAAATGTCATCCAGGATTCACAAGTGTTGCCAGAATTACCATGGTTTTCTCCTTTCTTTGCTTTCTATTCTTCATAACACACCTATAATTGAAAATAGAACAAAAAAAATAAATGCCGATGACCTCAAAGCTGTTATTAGCAATGCTCAAAGAGGCAGATGTTACTTCTTTTCAAGCCAGGAAGTACAAACTGCAAAAAGAGCCCCGCAGTGGGGAGGGCGTTGTCTCTTGTGTTTGGGAGATCCCGGAACAGAACAGACCAGACTAAGCCCTAAGTAGCTCCTTTGTCTCCAGCAGACAGTGGGAGGAGGAGACCCCACTGTTTTCTCTCTCACTGTGCCCAAACATCATGTGGACGTTTAGAGGCACTAGGCAGTAACTCCCCAAGTTCCTATAATCAGCTTTTGGAGCCCCAGCTAGAGAACCAAAAGGCATCCGTGACTTAGTACTTTATCCTACATTTAGTGCTGGAAACATAGACAGAGGACAGTGGAAAAGCCTTTCTGGAATACTATTATGGATCTTGCCACCATAGGCAATTATGCCAACTAATCTCTCTCAGAATTTGAAAAACATATATTTTAAAGCTTCTAAGGATCCTCTCTCTTACTGCTCTGTCTGGAAAACTGAAGACTACCCTCACCATGTAAATACATTGTAAAGTTAATAAATAGCTATCAATAAACCAGAAAATACCTAGCTAAAACATCTCTGACTACATTTTTTCTGCTGGAAAGCATATTTGTTAATATTTTCCTGAATGGTGTTTTGCACTCCCCTGGCCATTGCCATAGCCTTCTTTTCTAGCTGTTCTATTTTGATTTGATTACAAGGGCATCAAGAAGTAAAATACAAACAAGTTCCATTTGCATACAAGTTGCCTTGTATAAAGTCACTATCATCCTTCTCCCTGTGATGGAATTATCTTGTCTGATATATTTGCTTTCTGTCACAAATTGTGATCCTGCTGTGTCTCACTCATGTGGTGAGTCACCATTATTCTCTCCACTGATGGTGTGTTCCATTTCCATAATGGTCCTTGAGACCTCCCTGGTACCGTTGAAAATGCCTGTTAATTCCAAATAGGAGAAGCCAGATTTTTGCAGTGCAAGATTCAAATGCAAAGTATTGCCTGCAATTCAAGTCTTATTGGAGGCATACATGTTATTATTAATTGTTGTTATTATAAATTGCTCTGCTGTTTAATTCTGTATGTGTACAGAGACACATTTTTAGAATCCATGCTTCTTACCACACATGAATGTCATTAACATTCATTTCATTTAACCCCAAGAAGTCATTTAAACCTCTTGGGTGAATTTACATTTATGTATGTTTTCTGTGAAATGTATATTATTTATCCATAGCATCATGAGAGCTCTGGAGGAATCAGAAAACTGTGAGTGTGTGTGTAAGGGTATGAAAACCAGCTTCCTTAGAAAGTCTGATTCTGTAACATCAATATTGCAGGTGTCACATTCTCATCCGGAAAAAAAGAAAAAATGGAAAAAAACAAATAAAAGAAACTGACTAAGGAAGAGATGAAGAGGAAATTGTCAGAAAGGGAATAGGAAAAGCTTTATAGCTTAAGTGTACCTATTACATTGTCTAAAGCACAAGCTGAATATGGTAAATTGACACAGAAACAGGAGGGAAGAGGCAGAATAGAAAGGACCACCTAAAAGTTGAAACATTCTGTTTTGTCTGTGTCTTCTCTTTCCTGGATATCACCCAATAAGTGCACCCTGGTTGTTTTCAAATAGTTTTCTCGGTTCCTACATAGCTCTTGCGGTGAATATTCACTCTAGAATATTTTGACCCTTCTCCATGCCAAATCACTGCTTTGCAAATGTTGTCATTTACACTACTCCATTCCCTACAATCAGCTCAACAGTCCAAAATAAAAACTAGAAATCATCGCTGCTTTCAGTTTGTTTCTTTACATAAACCTCTCCGATCTGAGTAGAAGCCATATAAGGATATTGAAGGAAAAACTACAGGAATATTTGTAAATCAGCCAACGATGTGTTGGAATGATACACAGAAAATAGAAGAAATAATGACGTGTTTGGATGCATTTAATATTTCCAAAGAGAAAAGTCTTTGGTAAAAAAAATAGCAAGGATGAAGCATACTTAATCTATGCTTCTAAGCATTAAAATGCATTTGCTACATTGAAAAGTTTGGGAAAATTCCATTTTAACTTCAACCTAAAACGGCTTTTAGATTTTTTAACTTTGGGATTATCAAATCCAGAATATCCATTATTTCCTTGTCTGTACATTGAACAGATTCCTACCTGGAGATGCATCTTCTTCCCAGAATATAAAGAACAAAAAGCTTGAGAAAATTTACCCCAAATCACAGAGGAAGCAAGATTCAATAGTGCAGTAAAAACTATTTAGGATATCTCAGAGAGTTTCTAGTCACCAGGCAAAAATAAATGCAAACCCAGTACCTGAAGCCTGTTCCTATGTTTTCCAGGCCTCATCAGGTGTTTTGAAACAGAGTCCAGCTCCTGCTCAAAGTACACAATACCGAGACCTTCCTTCCCCTGTAGCCGCTGAGGGAAGCTGAGAGGAGCACGGCTCTAAGCAACAGCTCCTTCCATGGGCAGCTCCTGTCAGACGCTGGCCGTGGCTGCACGTCCAGGTCACCCCTCTGCTGCTAGAGGAGACTTGGGACAGGTGAGCCGCGCAGAAGGGCACCGGCTGGGCACAAATGAGACACTGTGGAACTCGGAACCTTCTGCAGGAAGTCTTAGTATCAGCTGTTCCCTTTGTATTCCCTTCGTATCGTTCTTAAAAATTTAAGTTCTCCGCAGAGATTTGCTTTTAATTGCTAACAAATACGTCAGCACCTGTGATCTTCCCTGATAAGACCACATTTTCATGTCCAAGTTACAATGCCATGAGAATGTAACTTTATAGAGAATTCTGACAGGTGTCTTTAAAGTCTGTAACACTGGCACTATCATTTCAGGTGTTATTTATTAATTTTTATTAAAACATAATAAATATTACTGAAGTCACTGGGTTTTTTTAAAGCAAAATACTGTTTTGAAAGCTGTCTCAAATGTCAAACAGAATGCATTTTGCATTACTTCTGTATAAATTTTTATTGAATTCAAACTTTTAAATAAATCTTCCTATATCTAATGCCTCTTATCAAAGCACAAAAACCCATTATCTGATTATAAGAAGAACCTCAGAACTCACCATCTTCAAATTTAATGGACTCCTGATGCTTTCTTCCCTACCTAGACTGTTTTTAAAGCATTTTACTATATTTTATACATTATAAATGGATTCCATTCTTGGCTTAGCAATTCACCTAATGGACAACGGATACAAAAAAGCTCTAGCTCCAGGGACATTAAATTGGTTCTAAACTCTGAAAATTACAGCTTTTACAAAAAGAAGAAAATACTAAAAACATATCTAATGCAACACTGCATCTCATTTTCTGCTACCTTCACAATCTGTCTAAAAGCTCCTAAATTTCTTAATGACACAATATGTTAAAATTGCATTCCTTTATATTTAGATCTCTAAAACATTTTTTCTTCTTTACAACACCAAGGAGTTCCACCAGCAAATGGAAAATAACATTCTTGGCATTCCTACAGCTGGGAACATGGAAAGCACTGCAATGTACAACAAAAATGCTGTATTTTATATCTGACCATGGTCAAAGCTGAGTACCTCAGAGAAAAGCAGAGTCTCTGGTAATGAACCTGATTCTAACATCTTACTTCGGGTAAGCAACGGTACGTAACGATAGGTAACATATGACTTGCAACTACACTGCAGAGGAAAGTCCACTGTAAAGACATTTAAAGCCCTTAATCTGAATCATAATTCCTTCCCTCGGATCCTCAGCTTTTGGAGTTTTCTGCAGCCAGCAATACCACAGATTTTAGAGAGGTAGTAGTCCTATCTCCCTACCCGCTGCTCTCTTTCCCACCTCTCAACAACATAGAATCTACTCTTTGACCTTACACAGCTTGACAGCAGCAGCAAGCCACAGAGAGGAATGAAGAAGAGCTTTTGTTTTTCCATTAATTTGTATTGCTGTAGAAAAAGGACACACAGAAAATGTGAATCCTTCCAAATTATGAAAAAGTTGTTCTTCAGTTATGTACTACCAGGCAGTTTTTCAATTTAACAGGATGAGGTTTTTTTAAAGCATTGTCTTTTTTGGGTATATATACATGATATACATAGATATAGATATATATATATACATATTCATCTTCCCACATACAGTAAGAACTTCACTTCTTGTTACTGTCTCAGGAACACCCAGGTTGGACAGGACCTAGGTGCTTTTTTCAGTTCAGCCTTCTTCTCAGAATGATGTCAGCACCGACTTTAGACAAGTTGGCTTAGGGCTTTGTCTAGTCACAAAACTCGAAACTCCAAGGACAAGAAGGTCCTTGTGCAACCTGCTTCAGTGTCTAGGTAATTCCATAAATCCACTTAGAACTGGAAATTCTTAATCTTTCCCTAGGTCAAGACTGGTATAGATCTAAGCCTGTCAGCTGACTTTCCTCTGTTTTTTCTGCTATGCTTTTATAAAATCAGTTTGCCAAATACTGTTTTCTAGGTTAGTAATATGGAAACCTGAGCACATAGTAAGAGCATTATTCTCAAACCTTGCTGCCAGAAACTGAAGCAAGCTTTCCCCTGTTTGTACACCTCTATTTCTAAACCTTAACCTGAATAAAGATCTCTCTCTGAAACAGTTTATGAAAACACAAGTTTAAGCCATTTTTTTTCCTGATACACACATCTCTACGACTCAGGCATTCATGCTTGGGTTGGGTTCAACAACATTCACGTTCAATTTTCAGCTCTGCAGTTTGTGGTTATAAATTGCAGTTATCAGGCTGTTTCCTTAGCAGAGTGGAAACTTTTCAAAGAAATTATCACTCCCCAACTTTCCACAGTAGACAATTAGTGTGGCAAAATAAATAAGATACATGCAATGAAAGATACAAGGTAGGAAAAACAACATACTGAGACACCTCCTAAAGACATTTAGTCCAAACTTAACACTGCATTGCTACTACTTTCCTCTGTATAAAGATTGCAAGAAAAAAGGAGAAAAAACTGTAAAGAACTGTAAATAAATCGTAAATATAGGTATAAGAGTTAGACACTCAGCTTACCATTGGAGCACTGAAGATTAGTCTGGAGTACATGGAGAAAGGTGGAAGGGGAGAAGGAGAAAGAAGAAAAGACAGAAAAAAGATAAAGAAGGGAGAAGCAAAGGAAAGAAGGACGGGGGGAGAAAGACAGAAAGAGAAAGAGAGCAAGTGAAAAGAACTAAGAAAGACTTTCTTTTGTCTTAGAATCTTGATAGGTAAGAGGCATTTTCTGCCTCTTTCCTCTTTTTACTTTCTGCTTTCATATGATCTATGCCAACTCTCATAATCCTCAAACTTTCACTCTTAAGTGTTTTTAGTTTTTAATTTCATGAGGTCGTATTCATTGACCTCTTTACTACTGACCTGTTATTTTAGTAAATTTGGAAGGATCATTTACACTGACCTCTATTGCCGTACTGATTTCTCTCCTCTTTGCTCCCATATCATCCAAGCAATTGAATTTCAGTCCCAATTCTAGTTATTGGATACATAAAATAATTTCATTTGTATTGCTATTATTCCTAGATGAATTGTCTTTTTTTTGTATGCCTTTCCCAGCTCATAGTTTAATCCTTTTTAATATTCATTACAGCAGCCTGTTTCCTTCTGATTATGGCAGAGACTACTCCTTATATCATGGATTCTTCTGTCCTCAAAACACTCCCTTGCTTCAGGAAAACTCAAATTTCTCTTATCTGAGCAACC
Organism: Dicrurus megarhynchus; assembly: GCA_013399195.1. Lineage (NCBI taxonomy): Eukaryota > Metazoa > Chordata > Aves > Passeriformes > Dicruridae > Dicrurus > Dicrurus megarhynchus. Next base: position 885,710 of record VXAD01010615.1, read on the forward strand.
TTCTTAAGCATGCACAGATGCTTTTGATTTCACCTGAAGGCCCCATGTTAGATGTCAACACCTCTACCACCAGCATTGAGTCTATCAAGTCAGGTGAACTTTGAGCTGCTTCGCAGGGAAAGGTAAATTACCTATTGGTCTGTCGGTTCTGTCAGTTTCCCCTTGAATTTTACGCTATCAGTGTTGGGCCCCACTGCAGGATTCAAGAACCTAGAAAACACCCTGTTCCCGATTTTCCCCAGTGGCAGGTTTGCAATAACAGTACTTTGCCTTGCACAGAGAGAAAGCAGCTCCCGTAGCTTCTGCTGCAAGCTTTCTTTTTACAAATCATAGAAATATAGAATGGCTTTGGTTGAAAGGGACATTAAAGACCACCTGTTTCCAAGCCCCCTGACATGGGCAGGGATGCCAGTCACCAGATTAGGTTGTGCAGAGCCCCATCCAACCTGGCTTTGAACACATCCAGGGATGGGACACCCAAAACCTCCCTGGGCAACCTATTGCAGTGCCTCACCATCCTCACAGTAAAGAATTCTTTCCTAAAATCTGACCTAAACTACACTAAATCAAATAATATCAAATAATTATTTGATTTGCATTTCCCCAGCTTTGCAAATATAGACACAAAAGTTATTATTGGCAATAAATTTCTCACAGGCCTATAGTTACTAAGATTTTTGTTCAATGTCACCTGTAGTCAGTGAACTTTTACCCCACATTATGGCATACATCTAAGATGGTCTCAAAGTTCAAATAATGGAATGTCTGTTTTCAATTATTGTTTTGATAAAGAAATGTAGCTTACACTGGACACTGTTTAAATAAAATTGACAATATAGTATTAGGGAAATAAAACTGTGCAAAAAGTACAGATATTTTAATATAATGGAGAATGTAGCTAAATTATGCAACTAATCAAAATCCAGCAACAATTTGAGGGATATACAGCAATTTTCTCTGTGTAGATTGTCAATTCCTGAGCCATGTTTTCAGCTATTTAATTGTAACTATTCGTCCCAATTTGAAAGTTTCTTCCATTTTCAGTTCCAATAGAAGTCTTAGAAATATTACCTATTTTAACTGTGGGAAATCTCCTATACCAACCATCAGAATCAAAAGAAGTCTGTAAGATTGCACTTCGTAGATTGTACTTTACTCATACTATATATGGATGCTGACTAGCAAACCAATTTTCTTGAACCTTATCCACCTGTCTTGCTGTCTCTTCATAGTAAAACTGTAATGTTTGGAAAATTCAATGTTTAGCAGATGAAGAGTGACTTATAAGTTTAGCTAAGAAATGAAATAGTGCTAAGTCTTGCCAAGATTAAAGAGTTCTAGGGATATAAAAGAAGCTGCATGCTTTTCAGCAAAAATGCACATTTCAGGACACACTTGGATTGATTCTCTGGACTTAGATCAAAATTGTACTTTGTTAATTTGTTTCCTTTTTTTTTTTTTTTTTCCTAATTGGAGAAAGGTCTGATCACATCATGGCAAACTTTACAGACAGCAGAAAAAACCTCACAATAAAAAGGAAGCAGGATGAAGGAAAAATTTTTGCAGGTTAGACAATATAATCTGTAGGTGACAGCACAGCAGAGGGCTACAAGTTAGGTCTCCTACACTAAGGTTCTGGTCTTTCAGTTGATCTTGAGTCAACTACTACATCACACATTTTCAAAAATAAGCATGTATTTTACATGCCTATATTTGAAAATATATATGAGGTTATGTTTGTGTATACAGTAATTAAATGATTGCATACATCAGTATTCCTTTTTAAATTCCTCTCAAACCAAGCATAGGAAAATACATTACTTTTCAGGATAGGCGTTTTTACTGGCACAACTTCTGAGTCAAGATTTTAAAGAATTTCAGCTGAAAAATGGATATTAAAATTACATTTAACACAATCTGTCTACCTGAAAAGTATGTTGCAGATTTTTAAAGATGACAGTTCACAAAACACTTGGAAATTTTTAGATGAGGTTTGGCTAAAGTAGAGCAAGGTATTTGACTAACAGTCCAGTTTAAACAGTTAAAGAGTAAAGTACAAATAGGTAAATCAAAATATTTTCATAAATTAGTGACCACTCTGAGAAAGGTTAAATACAGTATTCAAGCAGAAAACTGAAGACTTAAGTCTCAAAAGGTCCTATTGCAAAAGATACTTGAGAGAAAAAATACATTAAATGTATTTTACTAATATTTACTTCAACACATGAAACTGTGCATGATATTACTGTGCATTTGCACCTGTGTTTCTTTTGGAAAGCACACTGGATACTGCAAGGGAGACTTTATTTTTTTTTATTTATTTTTCAAAGCTGGGGATTCAAATCTCCAGAGTAATAAAGAAACTGATAATTATTTCTATTGTGTGAAAATATACTGAGGTTCACTGTCTTTATCTTATGCTCACTTTTAAAGAGGGATCAATGCACCAGCATATAAAAATGCGCAGATTTAAGTTCTTAGGAGGTTGGGAACTGGGAAATCTCAGTGGCTCTATTGTTTTCATGAGCAGCTACAAGAATATTGCAAATTGCAGACCTAATTTTTTTAAAATACAGGATATTTCTACAATTAACATCGCATAAAAGAAACGAGGCATAATTCCAGATCAGCTTAGTGTTTTAGATGTTTTGCTTGTCCCTTTCCTGTGCAGGAGGAGGTGACACTTTGGCAAATGGAATGCATATCAGAACACACTGCAATAAAAAGACAGAAAAGCCTACTCTGAACATAAAATGATGAAAGTTTCTTTTAAAGCAGCCTTCTGGATATCATTCTGGCCAAGTCTAAAATGTGTCATGGAATAGGTGTAGCTAATTTCACAGACAGAGTGTGTTCAAAAAGTGGATTAAAATGTTCCTGAAATTTCCATCCAAAAATGTAGTGTGCAGAAAAATGTGAAGAAACCATACGAATCCATGTCAATACTTAAATACATGTGTTGGCCTATGTGTAACTTGGTGTCATTACCTACTAGTGAAGGGGTTGAGAAAAATCATACTTTTTAAAATCTTCTTCCTGTCTTTACTGTGCACTTCCACATTTTCTTTGCTCTCTGTTCTCCTATGTATTTATTCTTGTGACATGATTCTAAAATTGTATGGTTTGCCAGCTCTGGCTGCTGTGGAACAGAACTGATGGCTGCCTTGCTGACATTCATCCTATGGCAAGGAGTCATTTTTAAGCAGGAGAGCCAGCACTCAAATGCTCATTGGATAACAAACATCAGAAACAGGAATAACAGAGACACAATAATTGCTTAATCCCTCTAAACTAGAGTCTGGTTTTGAATCCTTAATTACTCAGCACCATGGGTGTGCTTCTAAATAAACATCAATTTAGGCCTCAAAAGCATCTGACAGCTGCAGAGGAGTCTTCTTGCAGTCCCCTGTACATTCTTATTCCCCACAATGTAGTAGTACAACAAGGTTCAGTGTTTCTTTTGTCTCTCCTGTTCATTAACAAAATGTATAAATATGCATTCAAACCTAAAACAGTATGGTAGTTTAGGACCTTCCCTCTAGTCAGGGAGCACAACATCATCAGGCAGTCAAATTTTCAGGTAAGTGGGGAGTAAAGACCTGAAGACAACAATAACATGAGCACGAGCTAAAGAAGGAATGGTATCTGTGAAAGCACACACACTTGCTTAAAAACACAAGGTGCAAGACCTTAGAAGGAAAATGCAATTGTTGATTTAGGATATTTTCCTTTTCAATAATTAAAAGAGAAAAATGAATCCATGTCCAGGGCAAAAACCCACTTGAAAATGAACAGTCAACACAGAGAGGGTGGGTTTTTTTAAGTGTCTTGTCTTGCTTCCATTCCATTAGAGAAGAGGCTGAAAGAAAACTGGCAGTGTGTTTTGGTTCAAAGGAAACAGCCAAGTGAACATCATAGGTACCATTATTTCAAACAGTTTTCAGGCAAATAAACATGGTTAGCAGTGCATCAACGAACTAGTGGAACAAAAATATGTCCCAAAAAATCCCAAGTGTTTTTACTTAATGAGAAATTCTCAGGTAATTTATATTTCTACCTTCTGCAGCAATCTAAAGAAACTTTCATTATTAAAAAACTGAGTTTCCTTCAATCCACAGAATATTCCATGCATTTTTGTACTGCTGAACAGATTTCATAAAAATGCAAGTGGGATACTCCCAGCAGAGCATGTGTTTCTGCCAAAGATGGAGTCGAAGTTATGCAAATCTACCCAGGCAGCAAATACAGAAAGGCTTGTGACTGGCAAATGGTGAAAAAGGACATATAATGCTCAGATGAGCCAACATATTACAGCTTACAGACACTGGGATGTTTTCCTCACACTTTACACCTAGGGACACACTAGAAGATTTCTTGTCTACTGACCGGAGACCACCAGTAAATCATGTTTTACTAAATGCATCCTGAGAACTTGCCTGTGACAGAGCATAGCCAAGTTACAGGGAATATGATGAAATGGTGAAAAAGCTTTCCTCTTTTTCCTCTGGCTTCTCAGCTTTTGTAGAGCTTGTGTTTCTTATTGGACTTATGACCCTGACATCCATTTCAGCTTTTACTCAATCTTCCCTTTTCCCTACTACAATTCAGCAAGGAGCAACTCATCCTCTTCCCCATAATGTCCATGTCACATCTCAGAATTTCCTCTTAATTTATTCAGTCAGGCCTTGTAACCTTTCTTCATTTCTCTTCCCTTACCCCTTTTAAAATTTCCATTTTACATTTTATGTGGAGTGTCTTACAGCTGCTCCAGCCAATCTTTTCGTCTCTCAGTCACATGCACATCTTTAAAGTACAGAGGCAGATTTCAAGCAAAAAGGTCTTTGTCCTCTCCTTCAAGCTTTGAATCAAGCACATTCAGCTCAAATTTTTTATGACAGTTCTCTCACAGTGACAGCTCACAAAGAGGCACCAGAGTACGAATAATTTGTACTTCTACACAGCTAAGTGTTCAGACAAATCAAAGATCTTCTGGGTGGACCCACTGATGACACGTTTGAAGGGTACTGTCACAGAAAAGACAGAGGCATAATAATAGGAGTTTTTCTTAGGACTCCTCCATCACAAGGATGGAGAAGTCCTAAGAAAAAGATTATTTATAGGAGAGAAATACCTAAAATTTTAAAATGACAGAGCTCAAAACAAATCAAATTGCATGCATCATTAATTTTTCAGTATTTGTACTTAAATGCTCTTGTTCATGATTTCATAGGTAAAGCTGGGAATTCCAAAGATGTGTTTGACCACTGCACTCAGAAGATGGTGTTATGCTTCTTTTAAAACCTGCCACACATCATGGCATCTGCCAATGAAAAACCACACATCCTTTTACTGGTTCTGAGTATTTCAACCGCTGTTGAACCACTAATCCTTGTATCTTGCTACTGAGTGGCAGCCCCATGCAGGTGAGATGGCCGCCTGGGTGCACTGACAGGGAAAGCTGGGCTGCACCATGCCCTGCTTTCATTGGACTCCTGGGCAGTACATGTCTCAAGAGAAACAGCTTAGCTATACCCACTGCTGCTGGGCTGCAGAAGGCTCCTTGGGAAGGCCTCAGATTCCAAAGGTTACCCAAAATCTAAAGGATCATTTAAAATGCAAAACCTGAATTATTTTTCAAAAAATATTTGAGTATCAAGTTGTGATCATTCCTACTAGCTGGATTTGGTTGAACAGGTATTTAAAATAACTTCTGAGGATAGTTCTGTCCAGATTTGTAGCAAATCCACTTAAAAAACAGGATGAGACTGGTTTCAAAACTTGTCTGTTAATGACAAAATTTAGTTATCTTTACTTAAATTTATCATGAAGTAATACAGATAACCTTGTGGCCATTTCACATTTACTTGGGATTCTTCTGGTTAGGGGAACTAAGAAACATTCCAGAAGAAGCATTCTTAATGAGGTAATTCAGCTTGAGACAAGCAACCAGTTAAGAGACTGGAAATAACAAGTTTGTGAACAAAAGAAGTGTTGAAACCATATGTCATTTTAAGACTTTCTATATCTTGAACCTGCTATTTTCTCACTTTATAGGTCATTCATAAAAGACAGAATTTATCAGCTTGAGTTATATCATTATTCCACAGTTTTCCTTCACAACACCAATTTCAAATTATGCTAAATTTGTGTGCTGCTTTTTTTCATTGCCAGTAAGTTTTTCCTAAAAGAAATCTCTACAACTTTTTTTTAGAATTAATAACCAGTAAAATAACATTGGGTTATTGGGTTAAGTCAAAAATCATATCAAATTGTGAGTCTTTGCACAGGTGAGATTAATATTAGAACTAAAACTTCTATATTGCTTCTTTTCTCTGCCTTGTCTTTTGTTTCAAATGAACCATGTCAATTAATTCCACAAGATGGATATTCACATAAAATAATTCTATGTTGATTTGACTTACTGACTGCAACAATTATGCTAATATTACTGCCATATTTTTAAGTAAAATTATTTGTATGTATTTTTATTAAACTCCATTCCTCATATATTCAATTATACATTTTTGGGTTTGTTCTTTCCTGCTTAGTTATTTCCCTCATCCCTCAAAGCACAAAACAAAAACAATTCCATAGAGTTTTCTCAGGTGATGACACTTAAGATCACATTACTCAGCTATTGCAGTTAATTTAGAACATAAATGCACAGGAAGAGGGAGTTGGGAGGGGTTTTGTTTATTTTCCTCTGGGCAGAGAGGCCGTTTATTTCACTGCTCCATTAACTGAAATCATGCTGTTACCTTTTTCTAGCGATAGTCTTACTGGTGTGCCCCCATCCTACGGTTCTGCTCCCCACAGCAGAACTGACTGATCAGTTGGCGTAGATGGCAATACGCCCATACGTCACCTGCACGTGCAGCTGTGATCAGCATGGTTACACAGCCAGAACTAAGAAAACATAAGCATACAACCTCTAAAGAATTACTGAATCACCACTTTCTTCTTTCTTCTTTTTCGTCTTGTTCAAATAGTTATTTGTGCGCCTGGTTCAAAGCTCAGCAGTATAAAGCTCACTTCCCCTTTTCAAATGCACTAATCACTATGTTTCCGAGAGATCTAGATCACTATTATAAACTCTTTTTATATGGAGGAACTAGGTATCCCTAACCTGCAAACCAAACTTACATATGCAGAAAAACTTTTAAACAGCACTCTGCACGGTAGCAGTAGCTCTGGAATTTATTATCAACTAAAAATAAATCTTTACAACTTGTGTTTAACGTATTTGTCTCCACGACTTTGTCTCCCAACAAAGCACTATCACTCTAGTGCCAACATTTTAGTTCTGTAGCCTTTGCTTGACCAAGAGGAAGAAGTAAGGTAAAACAATTTGCAGCGACAGTGAGAGAATGAAAGGCCTCTCCTCTTTCCCTACTACACATGGATAATCCTCATTTACTAATGTGGCACAGCTTTTAGAAGTGCCTTGTCTGTGTTGAACTCTTCCCACAAGGGTTCAGAAGCAATAAACACTTTGAAAGTGGTGTTTAAACAAAATTGTAACTACATTTCTTCCCGAGATCTGGGGATATTTTAAATAACAAAGATCTTATGGATCAGTTTATGTGGCAAGCAATGCAGGAGTAAAATCCAGCATTTTCTGACTGTTTTTGCATCTCTTTTGCTCTTACTTCAGACAAGTAAAAGTCAACACAAGAGCAAACCACCTTACCACAGTAGGTATTATTTAAGAACATTTCAGCTTCTCAGAGCATTTTTTTTAAAGACACAGCACTGAAACTGAAAGAACAACTCCTTATGGGATAAGTCAACCAGAGCACAGAGAGCAACGTTTCAACAGTGTTAAAGAATTCCCACAGGATCCAGAGACAATCTGTACCACAAGTGTGTGAGTTTAATAAGAGATTCATACTGTGATACGTAGGTGTCTTATAATCATCTGACATGTTTTCAGAGACATGTTTTCTATTTTCTTCTATGGACATAATAGAATTTTGGTTTTTTGTTTGAGACGGGACATCTGGGAGAAGCTAAAATAAATCCCTACTATGGGGAAGAAAATAAGAACAAACTAATACATGGAATTTCTGGACTACAGGTTACAAACCCCACACATTTTCTCTCACAATTAATGTTAACCAGCTGAATCTACCGTTCCATGTTTTCCTCTCATTTGAGCTTATATAGTCAGAAAATTACTGGAATATGAAGAGACAAAGACTAAGCTGCCACCACGTAACAGTGAAATAATTTCATATGTCTGCCTCTTATGCTTGAATAAAACCAACCCTCAAACAAACAGGAAACACTTCTCTGTAGTACCTACACGTTTCCTTTTGAGTGTAACCCTCTGCTAGAAGCCAATTCAGTTTTGTTATGCCTTAACAGTGGTTGTCAGAGGCATGTGGAGGAGGGGTGCATATGTGCCACGTGCAGGAGGCAACGAGAAGAAGCCTTGTCTCTGGCGGTGCTTCACCTGGCAACACCTCCCATGAGGCAGGCAGTGGGAGACACTGTGGAGGGGCTTCTCCCATCACGTCACAAAAAGGTCTCCACCGATGGACGGCAGAGAAAGGCTGGACTGAGCCAATGGTTCCCTGTTAGCGGGCAGACTTTGGGAAGGGCCAGGGGGTATTAAAAACCAACTGCGTTGCTGCTCGTTGTGGGGGCCTGTTACTGTTTGCTGGTCCCGCTCGCTCCCTCCTTTGCCCCGGCCCCAGCCCGCCTTCTGGCTCTCCTGCCCTCGCTGGCTCGTCCTCGCACCTGTGCTGCCTTCTCTGTCCCTGACCGCCGCCTTGCCTCTTCACCCTGCGTCCTTGCCTGGACTGCCAGCTTCCTTCCCTGCAGGTCCCCGTGACCCTGTCCAGGATCCTGCTCCTCCCGTCCCACCTCCCACTCACCGCGTGCCCGCGGCCGCCGCCGCAGCAGCCGCGCCTGTGGAGCCGCGCCCCTCCGGGCGCCGCGCAGGCTCGGTCAGAGCCAGCCCGGCCACAGGCAGGCAGCGAGCGCACCTCCCGCCTGCACACCGACAGCACCGCCCCGACTCCCTGGGGGTAACGCCCTCTTTTCCTCTCTGTCCTCTCTCTCTCTCTGTTTTTCCCCAGTCCTTTTCCATTTTCCTTTCTTCTTTTCTGTCTCCTCTAGCTGTCTTTCGCTCGGGCAACTCCTTTTCCTTCTGTTTCTGTTATCAATAAACGGTTCTCAGATACAACGTTTGCGTCATTAGGCTTCATTTTGTTCCCAATCATCCATTTTTAAAAGGACTCCTCGCAGTTCCCCACAGTGGAACGCGACACTCTCCCACAAAAACTCATCTGTAATTCAGATTATATGTTAGAAATTAATTTTTTGCTGTTTGTATAAGAATCTGTGCATTGCACCCATCTTCACAATAACTTATCTTACATATATAATTATATACATATATATATTCCCCTTTATAGAGGAAAAAAGCTTCTCACATGACAGCTGTAAAACATACACAACAATATAGACACAGCACATCACTAGTAAGAGAAAGGTACAACGATGCTCGTCCACTAGTACCTTATAGACTTGTAGCAATCAGCAACCACACCCAGAGTCATCACAATTTTTCTTGTGTTAAGAAAGGATTTCCTATTACTGAACCCTTTTTACTAGTTCCATTCTGCATGTGAACTCAGAAATAAAACTGTATTATGGCTTTAAAAATAATTTGCAATAACTGATCCAAATAAAAGGTCAAACGGTACTAAAAATAATGAGCAGTTAGCACACACCTCACAGTTCAGTGACTCTACAAGGGTATTCCAGTGCTTTCCAAGACACTGAACAAGCTGAACAATAAAACACCAAAATGTCAAAACTTTTTCCAGGAGATCCTTTCATCAAACAGAAAAATCAAAATTTTATGTCTGTTGGAGCCATCATAAGCATATCTACTAAACATAGGCAAAGCAAAAATATACAATATCCAGTCTTCATAAAGGCACTGCCACAGTTTTTGTCACTCAGATCCCTCCTGAGAACTGTATCCTGACCTTAGAGCGCTATTAGATAATAAATTTTTGCTAGCAATCAGAGTGAGATTTCCCTGTGATTTCTGGTTATTCTGCTGAATGGGATGGTTCCATCCTTACCTTACTGTGCCCAACTCTTCTGCTGCTTCACTTATGCCTATATTCTTTTCTTCACAAGCTCTTTGTAGCAAGGGCTGTCTTTTTAATTATATGTGCTAACAACACTTGGCTCAATGGAGCAATAAGAAATACTGCACTAAAAATGATAATAAAGTACCCTTTCCTTATGGAAGAAATTAAATAAACAGTTCTATTCCTTCTGCAACTCCATTAGAGCACAAATAAACAGAGAATCCTGCACCAAGCTTTTGATATAATGCTCAATCTCTTAAACAGAAACAACAAAACCCACAGAGACCACAGAGAAGATGAATTTCAGATTCTAATAGGCACAAATGGACTTTAATATGTCTTTCCAAAGATCTTCTGACTAGCAAAAATCACAGGGGAGACGATTAGAGAGATAATAGCAAGTCACAGTCATGTATGTATCTGATATGCTTTTAAAATGAACAACAAATCTAAAACAAACAAACAATACATATTTAGAATATCAAGAACTACTCTTTTTTCCCTGCATTTGTTGACTACTTAAAAATTCCTGTCTATTCTGTCTTCCTTTTCCCTTTGAGGACAGCTTTTTTACCATCATCCAGAGAACTGCAATTTATAACAAAGACTTAGGACATGCAATAGATTAGGACTTGGCCTGGTACAACCAATTGCCATGAGGAAAAATTACCCAGAGATACATAGTGAAAAAGATCCCATAATATGACCTAGAGGATCAAAATATTGCACAAAACTTTGGCATTCATTGCAGCATTTATGAATACAAAATATCCAATTGGAATATACTGTTCAGAGGGGGAAAAAAGTTTATTCTAAGCCTAATATTTTTTGCAGCCAACTTGCTTAAGCAAATCTCAGCAAGCACAGTGTGAGTGCCAAAGTCAAGAGGGAGAGAGTTGCAGACATTCCTGAGCAGCACAAATACTTTAGGGGAAGGTAGATTTGCATGAGGCTCTTGGGTGTAAAAGAACATTTAGATGATGATTTCCATGACTATTAGGGCATAGGTTCTCATTCTGATCCATGATTTCATCCCGGAAATTACATTCTTACAACTTTATTGCTAAAATAGCCTCAGATCATATCCATACTTTATCCTATTTTATATTCTATTTGCATCACTTTTCATCAGTTTGGATAGGAAACTTCTTTCTCACTTCCCAAAATAGTGGTGGCAGTCACTAGAATCTGAAAATATTGAGATACCAGGAGAGAATTACTTTAAATGGTTTCCATCCTAAGTCATATCCTATCTAAGGGACATCTGAAAACAGAGAAAGAAATTCTTTAGCATTTCTCTGAAATGTGAAGTTTTTAACCATCAGAGGCAGTTCTGTTAATTGTGAATGATTAGCCTTCCAAGCCATGAAAAGTAACAGCTAAAGTAACCTCTAATGATTCTGCGAAACCCACTAACTGCATAAGTAGTAATGCCTTTGTTAATGCCGATTACTGCAGATAATTGTTGCGGTGTCCAGTGATTTTAATTGTTTAGGAAATGAAAGGACTCTCAGACTATGACATGTTTTCCTTTGACGGTGAATGACAAAACAATGTACAAATAACTATATTAATTTTCCAATTTGTCCTTGTGTTCTGAGTCACCTAGAAACCTTCATGATTAAGCTACTGTTAAATACATTTATTCTGGATGACTTGCTATGAATTCAAAAGAAGAAAGCTGAATTAACCAAATTCTTTATGCAGCAATCAACAACAAATGAAATAAGATAAACATTCCCCACTTCTCATATAGAAACTGCATAAAGTGGTGACATTAGCCTAAACAAATCACTCCACCTTCCTTGTGAAATAATTTCAGTCTCAATGGCTACATTTTTTATAGTCATAAATATTTTACAGAAAATGCACTTGCATCTCTGTTGTTCAGCAGTATAAGTTATATACAAAAGGGACACAAGTTTTTAAAATCAGTACCTGTTCAGTTAAGACAACGCTAATTCTAAACATTTACATTTCCTGTGTCTTTGTTTAGATTATTCATCTGAAAGAGCTGAACAACAAAGTAAATTTTGGAAAAAAAAAAAATCCATCTTTAGCTCCTGGTATCCTGGAGTTACTTACCTGTTTTTCTTGTGGGAACAATGAAACACTATATAACAAATTGTATTGCCAACAGCAACAGGAGTGGTTTTAAGAACCAGTTTCCACAGGGCAGAGATGCAAATGGTTACAGAAGGTGTAAGGTAATGGAAAGCCAGATCCTATCGGGTTTAGGTTGTTCTCCTGGAAGTTACAGAAATGTAACAGAAGAAGGAGCCCGTCCTTTGTCTGTACAGTAGGTTCCCAATGTAGTAAATGATGTGTTTTCATTTTAGATGATTTTCAGCTCTTCTAAACACATGGTCTGGAGTAAAGAACAAGTAAGTCGGTGGAAACATTCCCGGCTATTTGAATAGTCTTCAAATAAAATATTTAGGTACTTATTTCTAGGGAATGACTGTCAACAAAAATAAAGGAAAAAAAAAAAAGAAGGCACAGGGTAAGAGGAGAAAGATTTAGATTTTAGTGTGGAGTAAGTCTGTTTTGCTCGATGTACTGAAAGGAACTTTTAAAAAGATTTCAGACTTTTTTTAAACATTGAAATACTCAGTAATGTTAGCAAATACCAGAAATATTTGTGGAGGTTTTTTCTCAGTGAAACTAGAAGCTAAGCCAAACCAGCTTCCTTTGCTTCTTTCTCCATTTTAAAGTGTTGCAAAAACTGTCTTTCCCCTCTGACACTTAAAAAGGTTGAAACTTATACTTTCCAGAAGGAGGACTTTTTTGCGGTAAAAATGCATGTAGGACAGTACAGAGCACACTTTTGTATTTGAGTGCATAAGCACACATAAATGTATTTCTTTCTCCTCCCTGCTCAGTGCTATGAATAGAGAAAAACAGAAAAATATTTTATCCAGTCTGGCATGCTCCATATACTACGGTTGACATAAATGTACATAATAAAAATCCATAACATGAATGTATGTATACTGAAAGTACAGACAGAAAACAGTCAGTTGGACAAATATAATGTAGTGTTCATAAACAGTGTTTGTTTCCCTATCATATGCAAGTGACAGTAGGGAACACAAAATACAACATGAGAGCAGCTCTCCCGTTGAGATACACCATTTCTAGGTTACTCAAAGTATTCTTTTGCCTACCCCTTGTATTGTTAAGCTTAATGCATTCTGGTTCCTTTCAGCCTCCTGCAATCTATTGGGAAGAACTTTATTTCAGTTTTATACAATGGTAAGACTTTCCCTTGCTAGTATTTATAGTGTACACTGTAAATTCAGGTAGTTGTGAATCACTCAAGGTTTCTCTTTTTTTCCCATTACTTTGAAAGAAATGCGAGCTGCATCATCCAGCAAAGACCACCTATGAATGGAATTTCACAATCTTGCTAAATGTCTGCTGAACAATATCTTGCCATCCCTCTGAATGTCCCACTCTTCTTCTTCCCCCAGTTTTTTATTGCCGAGTATGATGCCATGTGGTCTGCACTATTCCTTTGGTCAGTTGGGATGAGCTGTTGCAGGTGTATTTCTGCCCAACTTCTTGTGCACCAGTCCACTTGCTGTCAAAATGTTTCAAGCATAAAAGTCCTTGATGCTGCATAAGCACTGCTCAACAATAGTTAAAATATCCCTGAGTTTTGCAACACTGTTTTCAGCATAAATTGAAAACACCTCCCAATACTAGTTACTATGAAGAAAAATTAATTATCTATCCCAGTCAAAACCCGTACCTGCCAAGAATTCCAGGAAATCGTTGTGTTTTATATTAATTTATATAGTAGTAAAGAATGGGAAAAGCAATGACTTGCTATTGGTGCACAAACCAATCTTCAAATTTGCAAAAAGTCATCCCTAAAGGGATATCTACCATTGCTCCATATCAAGGACTTAACCCAAGGAAGGATATTATTAAGGAGAAAGGAAAGGGTGTTGTTTTGTGTGATTATATAACATGTTAATAGTGCACTTGGGTTCATAAACTGTAGGGAAAGTGGATATCAGATGTGTCTGTTGCACTGATATAACCAGTTAATGCAACATCAAGGTCTTTTGGACAAAAAAAAAAAAAAGAGAAAATTGGTAATGAGATTAACTGCAATGGTAAAAAATACATCTTCATATGGTTAATTGTAAATTATTTTAAATTAACGCAATATTCTGGTTTGAAGAATTATTTGATTAGAGGGAGTTGACAAGAGGAGTTACTTGCTCTGGAACCAAAATTATCTTCAAGAATAAGGTCAATAAAAGAGAATACTTCTAGTAATTCTTGCTAATGATACAGTACTGGAAGATTTCATCACTGGGTGTTTGCTTGTTCAAAACACTCGCTTTCAGGTCACCCTGTATACAGGAGTAACTGAAATCCTACTTTGTAATGTGGTCATATGAGATGATAGACACTGGAATGAATTTAAAAAGTTTCTATTAGCTGTATCAACCTACAGAATGCAGATTTGAGCAAAGCAAATGAAATTTTTGTTCATATCAAATGAAGTGTCAGGATAATGCTAGAAAGTGTTTGCACAATGCTAGAAAGCATTGATAAGATACATCTGAAATTTAAAATACTAGGCATCAGGGTATGCTATTTCATTCTAAAGTCTGGAGGTGATGAGAAGACCTTGCACAGAGAAGCAGAAAACTCTCAAACAAGTAAAAACTAGGTGACTAAGACGGCTTCTGCTTCAATTATCCCTTATGAGTCACCTAGCCAAGAGTTCAGCTGTTAGGTTAGCTGGTGGAAATAATATGACAAGGCGTCAGTCATGCTCCCCACAAGTGCTTCATTCATTCACCCCTTTCTGTGGGCCATAATCTCTGACTGGACCAAATCTTGCAGGATTGTCAGACACAGACATGCAGAAGCTGTGCGCAAAACATGTAAGAGTGAACAAGAGTCACTCAAAATAACATTGCTCTGTTGCATTATAACAACACATAAAATTGAGTTTGCTTGTTTTCAGTTTCTAGGCAGAGACAACAAAGTGAAGAATAATGATCCTGTTGAGGTTTACACATTTGTGTTCCTTCTGTCTGTCAGTGCTATCAAAAGAACATCTTTCTTATCAGTTCCCATAGTTATATCTGACACTCTCTGAAGACTTACCATCTTCCTTACAATACACTAGATACTTTTTAAACTGAGTAACAGGGTCTTCTTTGATTCCTCACAAGTTCTGACATGCGTGTAGGAGGGTGGATTTCACAAGCAAACCAGAAAGGCGGACATATGAATTGTTAAAGGAAAAGACTTAGATCTCACATATCATTGAAAATCACAGCGCAAGTCTTCCTAATACATTTCATATTTCACAGATTACATGGATTGCTCCCTTTTTCCCCTTTTTTGAAGCCTGATGGAATAGCAAATACTCTGATGTTTTTCTCATCTGAAAAATACATTTTCCCAGCTCCTTCTAATCTACATTATTGCCTGCATATACAAATTTGAATTAATAAAATAGAATTAAAATTGTCTTCTTTAATTTCTGCTCTGAATATGTCTTTACTTCTGTTTGTAGGATAGAGTCTCTGAGAGAGAGCACAAAGGTACTGGGTCTGGTCTTTTATCAACAGAACTGTTCACAGGGATTCCAGAGTGGAGACAATTCTGTCCCATTACCTCTATGCTCCCCATTAAATGTAGAAAGAGTAAAGACAATGGAGTCACCTATGTATCTTCAAACAAATTCAAATTGGAGTTATTTAGGAAAAAAAGATACTGGGATTATTATGTTTACAGATTCATTAAAGAAGGTTTATGTTTGAGCATGGATGGAAAGGACAGCTTTGGAAAGAACAAGGCAATATATTTTTATTTACAGCAACATTCTAGACATTAACAGATAATGCACTCAGCTACCTAAAGCATTACAAGATAAACACTAAATGTTGTCTGCATCACCTTCAATATGCTTTTTGAAGGGGAATGTAATATGTTTTTCTGTACTTACTGTTTTCACTCTGGATTATTTTTTTTTCATTCTGTAATTTGCACAAGGGAGTGTAATAGAGTAGGTTTTGGGGAAAAAAAAAAGGCTAAGCAAGACAGCTACTCAGAGGAGTCTCAAAACAAGGCCTCAAGTAGACCTTGAATTCTCAAAGGATTGGCTCTGACATCTTCACTAGCTTCAATTCCAAACTATTCAGAAAAGAGCAAGATGTTCAGAAAACTCACAAGCTGTACCAGTCTGCTAGAGAACCTCCTGGAATGAGCACTGCTGCAGTTGAAGTCTGAGATACCTCAATCAGCTAGTAAACTTGTATTTACACTATGCAGCCTTCTAAATAAGCAAGTATCTTTTTGTTAAATGTGTGTTTTACATCCCCTGACAGTAAGATTCTATTCCTAAATCTCACATCTGCCACACACATCACATTCAAAACAAATAATTATAACTTGCGGCTCTGTTTCTGTGGTGTCAAAGGTGCTTAAAGATTTTACTGCTGGAAGGATTTCATGGGCACTAGGGTTGGTGCGATCTCCTCTTTTCTGTGTAAGTTCCACAGGCGATTCAATCCTATTGTAACTTCGAGAAAAGTGTAAGCTTTGAAGTTCCAGTTGCTCATGAGAGGTGGCGCTCAGCACAGTCCAGGTATTGCCTGAGGTGTGGGGTTTATGAACCCTCCTTTGTGAGGAGCAAATGGTCTGAGAAAACATGAAAGCAAAAATGAAAGCATCCTTACAATCCATCCCC
Source organism: Dicrurus megarhynchus (assembly GCA_013399195.1). NCBI lineage: Eukaryota > Metazoa > Chordata > Aves > Passeriformes > Dicruridae > Dicrurus > Dicrurus megarhynchus. The sequence continues at coordinate 902,546 of VXAD01010615.1, forward strand.
ATTAAGAAGAAGCACACATTTCTGCTTAATGCAATCTTGTCTCTCACAGCCCTCTTCCTAGACGCAGCTAATGGTGGTTGTGACCCACTGTATTGATCCACCAGGGTTTGCTGTGACTACATACAGATGACCTATCTTTTGTTTTCTTCCCTTCAGCTCTTCTCCCATACACTTAAGAGTTTCTCAGGCAGAACCAGTGTGTGCAAGGTCACTTCTTTCCTTCATATTTTCCTGTCATGACTGGGAATAGCACTGTGTATGTGCTACTGTCCCTATCCAATATTTTCAACATGCTCAGACTTACACTTTTTAATGGCTCAGTTCTTCCACTACTGTCACTGTGTCTGCAGTTGTCTCATTTATTATTTACATACCCTCACATGTGCTGTTATTTAAATACAGTGTACGGTTGTGCATGTATGCATAATGTGTGTTTATGAACGTAAACAGTAGGTGTATACAAATGTGAAGATATCGACATGTAAGGGGGTGTATGCATAATATAAAAAGTCTCAGACCCAAACTGAAGGTAGCTTTTTTTCAAGAGATCATTGTGGGAGAGTGAGGTTTGGAACGGGGCCTTCCTTCTCACTACAGTAACAGGACAGCTGTAACTGTGACCACCTGCAAGACATGACACAAACAGTCCTTTTTTTCCTACAACTGTCTCTCTGTGTGAAGGCCAAGCACTGGAAAATCATTTTAACTTGTTGCAGGACACAGTATTTATGAGATACCCATTTTTTATTGATCCAGTCAGCACCAATGTGGTCAGTGACATTCAATGCTGGCATTACACAAGCCAATATAATTCTTATTTAATTGTCAAATGCACATCTACTTGAGCTTTTTTATTCTCTTTATTTCCCAGCCGAGTGTAAACAAGCACAACCAAGCGTGGGGCATGCCCACAAAAGGGGCTCAAGAAAGAAATGTGCTGGCTGAACGGTCCAGCTCTGCCATAGTATTAGCTTCCCATTTAGGGACAGTCTGATTTTCTGAGGACTTTCAGTGCTTACTCTTCTTTATGGTGTGAAAAATTGCCCAGAGAGGTTATGGATGCTCCTTCCCTGGAGATATTGAAAAGTCATCTGGACACAACTCTAATGTGCCACAGGGAACCCTTTGTGAGCAGAGAGGTTGAACTCTTACAGCCTTACCCACTCTGTGACTCCAGGAAATGATGACATTTCAAAGTCACAAAAAATAGTTGAGATACAGACACTTCAGTTCAGGTATACAGGTGAGTTCTTACTTGGGACTCAGGTTTCAGAAAGTGGTGGGGTTTTCGTTTGGTTTTGGGTTTTTGTTTGGTTGGGGTTTTGTTTGTTTGTTTTCTGTAAGACGGTGTATAACTCAAATACCAAACCAACAGTTTTTGTGTAATGATGAAGAAAGCTGAATTTCCAGCATCCTGAATTTTCTCAAAAACAGGTAGCACTCTATAAAGATTTTTCACTAGGAATTGAGGAAAAGATAGGTAGTATTGGCCTGACAAGTCTGTAATCTCAATTCAGAACTTTGTTTAAACATTATCAAATTAAAAGCTGTATTGGGAAGCAAGTTAGAAAAGTTTTATCCATAAACTTTGTCTTTGGTTCTCCAGTAACGTACCTAAATACCATGTTTTTACATCACATAATTTGATACTTTTATTGACCAGAAAGGTGTTGTGTTGGGGAAAACACACTGTTTACTGATTTCCAGCAGCATTTCTCCATAACTGAAATCACAACATTCAATACAATTAGGTTTAAAAACTCATGCTTGGCAGAATTGAATATTAAACTATTTGACTGATTTTTCTTATTGCATTAGCTGAGGCTAGCTCTATGTGTTGGACAGGTTTCATCTTCATATGAAAATAATGTTAAAAAAATAACTGCAAATAAAATTCAAACTTGTGTCTATGCATCTACCTGTGTCTAAATCTCCATCAGAGAACTCCCATCATAACTTCATAGCCTTCTCCCATCAGAAATTCATAGCCTAGTGTAGTTCAGGTTTTTATTCTTTATGAGAAAGTAAGTATACCTCCCACTCACAGATTCCAGGCAATCTCAAGTTACTCATTAATCACAGTCAAGATACTTGCTTTAGAAATGAAACACCTGAATGACATGTAGCAGCTTTTGATGCAGTGGAAATCAAATTATATTCGATGTGGCCTTGTATTTTGTGACCCTATTCATTTTTAAGCATGATCTGCTGCACATCTCCTGTGAAGACCTATTTCAATGTTTAGCGATTTTCTTGCACAAAATCCTTTAAAAAGAACTTTTTCTAATTCTATAATACTTTAAAATCTTTTTTTTTTCTCAGACAGTCACATAATTTTTAATCTAAATTGTCCTAATATTTATCTTAATCTAATATGAAACTACACCTGCTACTTTGCGTTAGTATCATATACTCATTGAGTGGAGAATAAATTTATGGCTACATCTTCCTTTAATAGTGTGTTTCTATACCTTATCTTTCTTAAGTTTCTATGAAAACTTCTGTCATTTTCCTTAGAAGACATTATCATTAAAACTTTGCTGTTAAATTAGTGACATGGTACTTTACGACAATTTGAGGTAGTTTAAATATAAGGTACACACATTAAAAGAGGCAGTGTGGAAAGGAATGGAAATTACAAAATGCCAAGAGCAGTGGGGTGCAGTGTGATAAAAAATATTGGATGTAATTTATAACAGAAGTAAACTATAAGAAGAGAAAAATTCTACTTTTAATGGTTGCCTTTTTATCCTGGAAATGGCAGACAAAACATTTCAAGTTCTATAAAACTGGTCCCTAAAATTCCCCGTTATTTTTTCTAGGAGGTAAAGAAAATTTATAGGGTTCAAGTGTACATTATATTTCAATTTTAAAATGTAGTCTTTTGTATGTGACTGATATGAGCGAAGATGATGTCCTCTAGCCCAGTGCTGACTAGACTACAACGAGAACACTGGAAGTTGCAAGTGCTATGAAATATTCATCAGATACTCCAAGGGTTGTTTTATTTTTTCAACATGAATGTGCTTTACTTGTTGTGGCTGATCTCCGGAGCTAACAAAAAGGTATTTGCTAAGACCAACTTCTCCTTCTCTAATGTTATTCATTGAAATGAACAAAATCATTTGCAGTGTGTTAATTGTTAACTCATGATATTTATTACCATCACAATTTTTGCAGACAGATATATTCTTGCATGATTAAGGCATAGTAGATTAGACAGCAGATGTCTGATAGAATCATGTCTTATTATTAATTAATATTAGACAGGAATAGAGTCATTAAATAGGCCCAACACCCCATCTTGTTTTATGCATACCCAACTGTATAATGTGTATGTCAAATCTTTGTGAACCGGCAGCTAAGCTGGCAGATAAAACTGGTAACTCTTTGCTTTTTAAGGCTAAAAGACAGACAACAGGTTTGTTTGGTTTTTATCTCTTTCTCCAGAACATCAGCTTTTACAATATAGACGTTGACTTTATTTGGCAATAGACATGCAGAAAATCTTTGACCATCTGAATTAAATGTCTCTTGTAAAAGTAACAATTGCAAAAGGAAAGATGAAAAAGGAAAAGCTAATTTCACCAATAGTATTGAAGAAAAATCCATGCAACAGTCTGAATACTGAAAAAAATTATTCAGAATTGTATACAAACTTAAGCATCTCTGGTTTATGTAACTCTCTATTTTGTTTCACGATTTATCATATAAATATTCTTTGAAAAATTAGTAATCTGTGTATCCTCAAAGCTAGAGAATATCCTGAATTGGAAGGGACCCACAATGATCAATGATGCCCAACTCCTGGCCCTGGCCAGGACAGCCCAAGAATCCCACCATGTGTTGTGAGTGTTGTCCAAACACTTCTGCTTGTTATGAACTCAGCTGTTATTATTCTAAATAAAATACTCCAGTTTGCCTAATGTTATTTTAAATACAATCACTTTCACATACAAAAAAGACATTAATATCATGAGTAAAAACATTTCTCTCTCTTTCAGATTTGCTTCCTTTTCTGTTTAAGGTTGTCAGGACATGCAGTGAGAATCTGATGGTGTGAACACCTGTAATATGCTGACAACATAACAAATAAAAGTGATGTGTAGGAAATTACACAATGAAAATATTTAGGGCTTTGTATGTTTTTACAGTCTTCACATATATAAGTCTTGTCTGTGTAGAGAGGATCTAGCTGTAAGAAGCAAATCAAGGGCAATTTCAAACAGATTTAGTTGCATGTAAACAAATACTTAATTCTTCCTTCAAAGACTACATGAAAAGGGCAGGTGTATGTGTTGAAAGTATTGAAAAGAAGATATTTTTCATGTCGTTTTGTGACAATTGTATATACCTGTATTTTCCCTCTATTTTTTTCATACTTTATTATTCATTCAGCATGGGGTTTTGCACAGGGCAATTCTTCCTGTTTGTTTACACTACTTTTCTTCATAGTCTGAATTACTACTGCATGTCTTTTGGAGTTCTCTTCTTCCCTATGTCCACATAGTTGGATTTTGAGCATCAGTAAGAGTCAATTGAGTATAAATAACAATGTCTACCAAGGTTTATTTTATTCTGAAACATAGTTACTTGTGATTGAGAAGCATTTTCTTATTAATGTTATGCAAACAACAGAAAATTTACATGACATTTTTGTTCTGATTCTGGCTGAGTACATATTATTGACCTCTCACCAGAAGGATATCACAAGTAATTATTATTTTAAATTGTAGTCAGACAATTTTTTATATCCCCAGTATTATTTTTCTGAGTTGCAGTTTCGTAACCCATTGCCCTTTTCAATAGCTGGAATATTTCCCAGTGCCTATTTCCCAGTTTTCCTACATAGCTTAAATTCACAGTTACACAGGACACATGAAGTTCCCTTTTGTAATTCTGCTTTTCAAAATATTTATATGACTGACATGAATAAACTGCCTTTGCAAAACATTTCTAAGTATAATAATACTTGACAAAGCACAATGTCAGCACTACTAAATGTAATGTCCATTACTTTAAAATAATTTTTCTTTAGAATTCCCTAGACATTCCACTCATGTTCAGTCACAAGGTATATTTATTCTGTATGATTCTGCATGTAGACAGCCCTCCTTCATTTTAATCTATTATACTTCAGCACTTACTCTTTTACAGCTTTCTCTTTTTCTATCAATCTCAGCAAATGGCTGCCAGACTACAACACTAAGGAAGTATCCTTTCTGCTATCCAATTATTCTTAAGGGTCAGTTTGTGAGACTCAAATTCTCACAATTATTTTGGTCAATCAAGCTCTCACATGCAACATTTCCCCCCACATCTTTTATAAACACAGTCTTTCAAGAATGCTTTCTTTCACCATTCATTTAATGTCATCTTTCTTTTTCTGTGTCCTTTGATGTATTCTTCACAAATTTTGTCCAGTCAGATCTATTCAAAGTCCTCCTGTAAAGATCATCCTCTGAAACCACATCTTTGACCATAACCATCTCATTTAATACCCCTCTATTGCTCTTAATGTCAACCATAAGGTATTTCCATTACTCCCAACTCACTCCTCTCCTATCATCTTCAATATTGAGATGTCCAGTCCAACCTGTACAAATCCACTTGCTTGTAATGAACAATAACAAATCACTAGGACCAGACGGTGCTCACCCAAGAGCTTTAAAGGAACTCAAGGATGAAATAGCCAACCTACTAAGGGCAACATGCAGTCTCTCATTTAAAGTTCTGCAAGTGTCACAGAGATGGTAGCATGATAAAAAGTTTTTAGAGAAATCATAAGCAAGATCTTGGGAATTACACACCAGAAAGTCTGATATGCATACCAGGTAGATCAATAGCAATTAGTCCAAAGTGTAGTTATAAGCTACTTGACTAAATAGGATGTATAGAAGATGAATCATCACGGCTTCTGTACAGGGAAACAATGTCTCACTAATCTATTACAATTTCTTAAAAGAGGCAATGAGCACAAGGACAAGAGAGACCAATTAGTATACAAAAGATATTTTGAAAAATCCCTCATAGATATCTGATAAAGAAACTAGGAGACTCTTGAAATAACAACAAATATTCTCCCATATATACATAAAAAATAAGAAATAGAAAAGAAAAAGCCGAAAGTCACTTACTAGTGGAATCCCACAGAAATCTATATGGGTCAGTGTATTTGCAAGTGATCTGGAAAAGACAGCAATGGTACTACAATTTCCAGGCTGGAAAGATAAGGACTACTTATTAAGAGCTGAATGAAAATCTGAGTAATGGGGTAAAATGGCAAATTAAATTCAATGCACTTAAATATAGAAGGAAAAAAAGGCCAAATCCTGTAAAACAGGATGGGATTTAGGGTGTTAGTGCTGACAACTAAAATCTTGAATTTACAAAATCTGGTTTTTTGTAAATGTTTACTCAACATTTAGTAACCATTGAAAAGACAACTTGAATGCTGTTAAAAAAGTGCTTGGAGAAAAAAAGGAAAACATCTTTATGCCTCCCTATAAATCTTTGTTGTACTAGTAACTGAGCGCTGTCTGTAGTTTCGAGGTTGAACTGTAAAGTAGTACAGAAAAGCAACTAAGACAGCCAAAGTCCACTTAAAGTGGTTTTTGTACAAGGACCATTCAGCTGTGGAAGACAACTGCAAAATCTGGAAAGGCCTGATAGGGAATGTCACCTCCAGTATCAGAATGAGGCACAATGATACCAGCATGTTCATATATAGATCAAGGAAATATTTCATCCAGTAGCTAAGATGCGAAAGCAGTGCAAGTGTTTAAATGCTGAACATGTTCAGACAGTAACTAAGCAAGATCAAGGAAAAAAAATATTTAAAGGCATGCCCAGATAGGATATCTCTTGGAAAATTCTTTCCCAGAATCCATGAGAGTATTTGTAGGAAGATGACACTATGCTTTTGCTCTGTTCTTATAGTCACCTTCGTTAACAGCAAAGACAGGATAGTGGACTCAGTATGGTCATTCCTCCATTACTAAGTGTTCAGAAAAGTCCTTCTTCCATCATCATATTCCTTGCCCTAGGGAGGACATGGCCGTGAACATTGATTAGATCATCTCAGGATCTTTCTGTGAATCTGTGCTGTTCCACAAGTCCTACAAAAACATGTGACAGAGAAGCAGACATCTTATGTGTTGACCTTTGCCAATTAAGATGACCTGCTTCTTTTTCTTCTATTAACTTGTCTGTCTAGTCTTATGCTTAGATTGTGAGCCCTTTTAAGTAGCAGCATTTTTTGCTCTGTTCTTGGGCAGCACCAAGCAATAAGGGACCCTGGTTTCTGACTAGGCATTCTAAAGGTATAAAAATAATGGCAATTAACATGAAAAGAAATATCAGAAATGGATTATTATATGTGTAAAAGAGTTTTGTTTGGGCTTGCAGATATGTTAGATTAGCAGTTTCAAAACACAGAAGAGTCATCAAACTGAGAATGAGAATAACCTGAGCAGCTTTCTTCATGATGAACATGCATCAGCAAAATAGAACTTCCTTAAGGAAATTCTATTGCAGAAAAGGCACTGAATCTTTCTTCAATTAGAGAGTTTTATGTATCTTGACTCTTTGACAGCTTTGGATGCACCAAGTATTACCAGGAGGAGACTTGAATATAAAGCACTAAAAATCAAATTTTCATTGAATGTTGTTCCTGAACCAAAGCTGCCATAGTTGTTTTTCTCTTCCTTGCTCCATTAGGTCTAAAATCATCTAAATAAAAGTTGAGAATGTAGCTTCAAGAAAACTCCAAGCCATTCACACAGACTTTTACTGAAACAGAGAAACTGCTGTTATGTTTTCACTACAAAGCTGTTATTGTGTACAATGCTGAGCTATCATGATTTGGATTCTGTTCATACCCATATTTTGTTGTGTTTATGTGGCACCCTGAAGGGTACCTAATAGAATAAAATATGCCAAAAAAGCCTGGGTCACTTCCGATAAAAATTAGGTTATCAGGGTGAAAGATTGCTTTAACAAGGACCAAACATTTATTCAGCTGCCAATTACTCATTTCAGAACTTGCTGTATGCAGAAGAATAGCAGGGAAAAATGCTGCTCTAGATGTTACTACTTTCAGATTCTATTAAAACTGTAATAGCCTGCTTCCATTATACATTTTCCTGTATATTTCAATCAACATGTCACTTTAGCTGTTGCTCCTGAAGTGCACTTAATATTTTCATTAAAATCAATAAAGCTGGGAAATGACAAGGGTGCAGGTGGATGCAAGCAATTAAACTTCTTCTATATGTATTGTTAACTAGCAGTTGGAGAAGGAAGTTTCATTCAACACCTGTCCCTTTCCTTTTAAATGACAGCTAACAGAAATCCACTTAGCCAGCTTTTGTCTGCTTATTTTGCTGACAGATGATGTGAAGAAGTAGGCAGTTATAGGGCCAGTAATTCAGAATTAATTTTCCCTTCAAAAGATGATGTGGACAACTGAGTGCAGTAATGGTACCTGCTCGGAACTCAGGGGGTAAACAAGATAATTTGAGATGATGGGACAGAAATAAAAGCTCTTTAAAGGTTTCCTCCTCACATGACTCTCAAAGGCACACTCACCAGCATTTTTTATTTGCCTCAAATCAAAGTCAGAAGAGTTAATCGTTGAAGCATTAGCCTGATGTACTTTTGTGTGTGATAGGATTGTAAAGGAAGCAAATAAAATAAGAGATGGAGGGTTGCAACCCACCCCAATATTAAAATTATGTGATGGTGAAAGATAGAGCCTAAGTCACACAGCAATTATTTATCAATTATATTTTCAGAATATGCTGCAAATTAAAGGAAGCTGCTGGCCGGACACAGGCTGCATATTTGCAGTAAAGGGAAGTAATCATATCTTTAATCATCCATCAACATTTTTTTTTATCCTGTCACCTCTGCGGCACTTACCAGAGTGGACCTCCTTACTAGGACAAAAAGGCAATGTGAAAACCACCATTGCCTACAGAAGAACCACAGGCACAGATATATTCTCTGAGTGTGCACAGGTTTATGTGGAAACAGGAAGCTGCAGGTCTACATCCACTACTCCAGATGTGCTGTTAAGGTTACACATGCATATGCACAAAGAACCAAGGCAGGATCTAAAAGCTTTCCAGAAAATTGAATATAAAGTTAGATTTGCCTGGATATTTCCTCTCTTTGTTCTGTAAGTACATATGCAGCATGAACTTTTCAAGACAACTGTCAAAATAAAAGGGAAACTTCTCAGCAATTTTAGTTATCACAGAGAGAGCTAAATTTGAGGTCTTTCTTTTTACAGACCTTCAAAGTAGAATAGACACCTCTGTATTCCTACAGCCACACAAACTTGGAACTGGATATATCTGTTGTTCTCTGGCTCTCTAGCACCTGGATGAAGTTCTAGAGGGAGTTAATGGGACTATGGGTGGGAGAGATGTCAGACCCAGCTGTATTTGGAGTCTGATGCCTCATAAGCTTTCTTTCATTTCTCTCTGACATAAAACCCTACTGTGTAACTTAATCTTATTATTGTTAGTTGGCTATTTCTGTCCTCTCACATCTTACTCTGCACTCTAAAATCCGCAGCCTACAAATATATGGAGATGTTTCAAACCTAAGTAGTATTTGCTGTAACTGCACTCAGTAAGAGCCCAAGAGAGGGAATAGACTGATCTTAAATACACTCCATGATTCAGTCATGTTCATCTTACAAATGAGGGATTTCTGGGACTCACACTCTTGTACCAAAATATTAAAGAGCGGCCGAGGCTCAGGCTCCTCACAGAGCACAGCTGCTTTTTCAGGGAAAATCACCTGCTCTTCAGGTTTTCAGCAAAGCGTAGTGCTGATGAATCACCAGAGATGGAAAGTTTGCAGATGTGAAGGCTGGGTGAAGCTCATGCCCAAGCTTCTCTCTTTCATGCCTCTCTTCCTATGCAGTCTGAAGCTTGAGTGTGCCCAGATGGGCAGTCAATGGGCACCGGCCATGGATCCCGGGAATTGCAGAAGGTCTGGACCTCATCAGCCAAGCTGAGCAATGGCTTTTCACGGTTGCAATGGTAAGTGCATACACTCAATTCCTCTTGTGTGTTGGACACCATCTCATGGGCTGTGCTTCATGACAACATAGCACTCAGGAAGGTGTCATTCACCCAACTCCATCACTCATTCCTCTTGTGTGTTGGACACCATCTCATGGGCTGTGCTTCATGACAACATAGCACTCAGGAAGGTGTCATTCACCCAACTCCATCACCACCACCATTTACAGCAGAGGCTGTACAAACCACTGCCTCTCATACTGTGAATCAGATCACATCAGACAGGAAATAAGTGCTGAAGTGTTTCTCTTTTCTTCTTTTTCTAGTCATGGTACTCTCTGTTACGTCGCACCTTGAATGAGGACCTAGTCCTTCAAAGATGGGTAGACTGTTTCCTGTAAAACTTTTAAGAGACTGTCCAGAGAGCTGAACAAGCACATCATTTTAAATGTGTACATATATTTGTGCTGGATCAGAATCTTAATTTGCAAATTCCTTTCTGTGCAACTAATGCTTTATTTGAGGAAAACTTCAGTGCATTCTGAGAACCATTAAAATAATAATGTTCTTATAACCAAATTTAGCAGAATAGCTAGTACTCCTTTTCATGTTTTCTTCAAGAAAAACAGGCTTTACACATTAGTTAATTGAAATATATCATGTGAATTAGTTCTAGAGGACAGCATACTTACTGTATATGATGGCCTATGTGGTCCTCAGCTACAGTGGTCCCTATAATACACAATCATTCATCTTTCATATGAGGTTTCTTTCAGATTTACATTGACAAGACTGAGATATGAATCTGGCCCAGGTGTGTGTATGAGGGTCAGGTGATACGGTTGTTGCTATGGTAATGACCTAGTCCTTTTAAATAGCAGGGTAACTGCTTTATAAAAAATACCAACAAATTAAATCTGTTCCTGTCATGTTTATCCCTGGGATGTTGATCTTAAAAGCAGTCATGCTTATTGTGCAGAACGGGCATATTGTATTAAATCTGATCTTCATAGTGTAATAGAATGGTCTGGATTGGAAAGGACCTTAAAGACCATGGAGTTCCAAACTACCCTGCCATAGATGGGAACAACTGTCACAGGATCAGGTTTCTCAGAGCCTGGTCCAACCTGGCCTCCTCACAGGCAGAGGGCATCTACAGCTTCTCTGGGCAACCTGTGCCAGTACCTCACAACCTTCATGGCAAAGAATTTATCACTAATATCTAATCTAAATCTACTCTTTTTCAGCATGAAGCCATTGCCCCTTGTCCTGTCACTACATGCTCTTGTAAAGAGTCTCTCTCCATTTTTCCTGTAGGCTTCCTTCACGGACTGACTGGAAGGCCACAATTAGGTCACCCCAAAGCCTTCACTTCTCCAGACTGAATAATCCCAATTCTCTGAGCCTTTCCTCACAGGAGAGTTGTAACATCCCTCTAACCATCTTCATGGCCTCCTCTGGTCTCTCTCCAACAGGTCCATGTCCCTCCTGTGCTGGGATCCCAGAACTGGATGCAGCACTGCAGGTGAGGTCTCACCAGAGCAGAGCAGAGGGGCAGAACCCCTTCCCTGGCCCTGCTGCCCACGCTGCTTTGGATGCAGCCCAGGACACAATTGGCTTTCTGAGCTGCCAGTGCACATTGCTGGGTCATGTCCAGCCTCTTGTCCATCAGCACCCACAAGTCCTTCTCCCCGGGGTTGCTCTCCATCTGTTCAGCCCCCAGCCTGTGTTGATACATGGGGTTGCCCTGATCCATGTGCTGCACCTTGCACTTGGCCTTGTTAAATCTCATGAGATTTCCATGGACTCACTTCTCGAGCTTCTTCAGGTCCCTCTGGATGGCATCCTATCCTTCAGGTGTGGCAACAGCACCACTCAGCTTTGTGTCACCAGCAAATTTGCTGAGGGTGCACTTGATCTCTTTGTCTATGTCATTAATGAAGATATTAAATAACAATGTTCCCAATATGAACCTCTGAGGCACACCACTTGTCACTGATATCCATCAGTCCTCCATTGACCGCTACCCTCTAGATGCAGCCATCCAACCATTTTGTTATTCCCCTAACAGACCACCCTTTAAATCCATCTCTTTGCAATTTAGAGAGAAGGATGTTTTGGGGGACTGCATCAAAAGCTTTACAGAAGTCCAGATAAATGACATCTGCAGCCCTTCCCTTGTCCAATGAGGTAGTCATCCCATCATATAAAGCCAATGGGTTGGTCAGCCATCACAAGCTTGGTAAAGCTGTGATGGCTGTTTTAAATCAACTCTCTGTCCTCAATGTGCCTTAGCACAGCTTCTAGGAGGATCTGTTCCATGATCTTCTCTGGCACAGATGGGAGGCTGACGGGTCAGTAGTACCCAGGGTCCCCTCCTTCTGCCCCATAACCATCGAAAGTCACACTCCAGTCACGGGATTCATCCATCAAGTTTCAGCCATGGCTACAAGGTTTTAACTTTCTAGCAGCACAGTGGCTATCAGGTCTTGCTTATTGGCTATGCTGTGTGCATTAGTGTAAGGGCACGCTAGCCAGTCTGTTGGCTGTATTGTCTCCGTAGAGAAACACCTCTTAACTCCTTTAAGATATTTCCCTGGTGTTTTCCTGTTGGCTTCTGTTACCTCATGAATTCCTGGGTCATCTCAGTGCAGATGTGTTCCAATATGGCCAGCACAGTTCAGTCACCAGCTGCAGGCCCTGGCAGCACCCTGTTCCTCTAAGCTTTGCCAGAGACAAGCCGGATATTGTCCCCTCCCCCATCACGTCTAATTTAAAGCTCTTACTATTGTATCTGGAAATGTTCATCTTGTGGCTATGTACAGTTTTGCTGTTCTATGTCTCTGAAGAGAAGTCTATATGAATAAATTGTTAACATGACACAAAAGTAAATTTGGACCTCCTCAGTATCAGAAGGTACAGCTAACGCGTAAGTCCATTAATTGTTTGTTTAGCATCATAGCCATAAGGCTGTCTTCCTAAAAGTGGTTAAATGGAGAGAATTGCTAAGCACAGAGCTGGAGTCTGACATTGGACCTTAATTATACCTTCACAGACAGAAAGAATCAAATGTAAAAAGTAATAGAATTGAACATCTGATGTGTGATAATCAAAACAAAAAAGTATTTTTTTCACTTCTGTATGACTCTGTTAGAGAGGGGTTGGTAAAAGAGAGAGGGCAGTAAAAAGATATATGCTTACGAACCTAGATGGAAGTATGAAGTTCTTTTTAGATATGCAAGACATTTTCTCATAGCTCATCTCCTATGACTTCTAGACAAATCTGCCTGTTTAAACTACTTGAAGTTTTCCAGTTTGGGTTCAGGGGTGGCTTCTCCACAAAAGTGTTCTTGCAACAAAATCTAGTACATGGCTTAAAACAAAACAACAGCATGTTGCCTCCATTTTCTTGCTGTGAGTGGTACACCTGTTGTTAGTGACCAGTTTATCCAGCAAATCTATTCACTGCATATATGTGTCCTGCAGCACTGAGGATTTTCAATACATTTGCCCCAGTCCATATTTACCCTAGTTCTGTAGCACTGAGTTCCCAAACACAGAAGCATCCATCTGTTCTGAATGTACTCTGTGAACAGGCATAGAATAGTACTTTCAGTTGCAGATGAAAAAACATGAGCTGTGACATATAACAGATATTTGATTCTTGTTCTTCTGAAGCTTGTTATGAAAATAATTTTTTAAAATATTTTTCCACTCCTTTGTTATTTTTAATTGTGCCTGTAGGTTAAGTCACAAAATTTTCTCAATTTTAATTTTTATTCTTGTTTTCACTATTCTCTGTTCAAGATTCAGGAGACTGTTATTATTTGTCTTTATAAAGATTTCTCCTAATGGAAGGTAGTCAAAAAGTGATGGGTTTTTTGTACTGAAATGTTTGTTCTATATTTTAGTTCTTTAAATTCAATGGTAAAAAATAGTCATTCTTTTAGTCTGAATGATGAAATGTTCTATTCTGAATAAGACACTATCTAATGTGGTTAATGAATATGATTAGAGCTAATTCTCAGGAGTCTGACAAATCATATTAAGCAAAATTAACTTTATGGCTTGCTACTGACTCTGGTTGCTAAATATAACTGTGGAAATCAAATAGCTATTTTATTTCAAAGATATATACATATATATGTATATACACACATTTTCTGAAGATAGGGTACTGGTTCTGCATGTTTGCTTGGATAAGCATGGATGTTTTTGCTAGTTGCTCTTCTACACAGGTTCTGGTTTACTCATACAATATTTATTTGTTTGTGCAGACAATGGTACCTGACAAAGGGAAATGACCACTGATAGTGACTTGGGAGGTTCAAGTAAAGAATCAGGAAAAAAATACTGCTTTGACAGGGTAGCAGAGCACCAGTAAGAGGCCAGGGAGTCTCAGAGGCTCTCCACATTCAGCTAGACAACACCATGACCGTCCGGGTTTAGCACTGGTGAGAATTTGACAGGATATTTGGGGCTGAAGACCCTGTAGATATTTTACAACCAGCATTGCTGTGATTCTGCAGGAAAAAAATGTTATCATGAGGAAAAGCAGTCAATTATTTTAGCATTACAATTTATTGGTATTTTTCTTTTCATCTTTAAAATACTATATCAGAATGAATAGCTAAAATAAATACTAAAAAAATAAATAGATAAGAGAAAATGCTACAATTACCTACAATCCCCATTAATGTGTAACGGTGAAAAACATTTGCCAGCCTGTAGGCCTGAGGGCTTTGAGCAAGATAAAAAAAGAAGAGTTGGTAGAAAGTAGCTGAAGCTACAAGAAAACACATTTTTAAAAGATATAATAAAACATATATAGATTAGAGTTTCTGGCTTATAGGAAAAACCATTGTTGTTTTTAGTTAAAATAGTGATCTCCAGTGAGCAATAATACTACTTAATGGTGCTTTTCTCAACCCAGAAGGCAATTACTTCTTTCTCACTGTAAACCTCAACAAGAATAATATGTGCATATATTTTCCTATTTATAGATTAGAATTAATTTGAAACAGTACAACTAATCATACAGTTATGGAAAATGTAGATACAAACAAATGATGGATATAAGTAGCAAAAACGTATAATAGTGCCAGTGATATCTTTCCTGAAAGAAGAAAATCCCACTATAACTGCTCTCTTCTTCATGCTTAAAAGACAAGGAAAATGCAAAAAACCACCTCAGTTGTCTGTCCAGACACCCTTTTCCTTCCCCTTGCAAAAAAAATTGCCATAGAGTAGCAATATTGCAAAATTACTTCATCATCCATAACATCTTGAAAAGTTGACAGGAGGTCTTTTTGAAAGTCTTCTCTAATGTTTTAAAGTGCTTTAGCAGCTCTCTTCTCCATCTTTATTTTGCAGCACTCACATTCCTTCTCATCAGTCTGTTTTCTCATTTACCGAACAAAGCTGGGCTGTTCCTATGGGTACCATTTCAGACATGAAAATCTGACACATCTAGCTTTATAAGCCCAGTCCATTGGTCTGTTTTCCTCATCAGGATCAAAGTTTCTCTCTGCTCTAAGCTCTGAGGAGTTTTAATATGTCACATGTAAGATCAAGAGATACTTTTTTTTCCTTTTTCTGGAAATCTCACAATAGGATAGATCACACATTCATGTTTGGGGTTGAGAGAGATGCTCAGCAAAAGTGAGATTCATTATCAGTTGTCAAAAAAATTCAATGCATCAAGAAGAGATGGGGGAAAAAGCGAAAACACACAATAGACACACAATAGATATTTTTTCTTCTAAGTGAAATGACATTCTGTTCATAACCAAAATAAGCACAGTAGTGCTGAACATTCATCAGACCACTTGATGAATACCCAGGCTGCCCAAGTGGGTGTGAAAGAAGCTAGGCCTCCAAAACGGCCCACTCACTCTCTTAAAGATTTGGCAAAGTAGCAGAGACAATAGCTGTTCCAATAAAATCCCACTTTCACTTCAGTCATGACACAACAGTATTTATTGGAGATGGCTTTTTTAAAACCTGTCCAAGGACATTAAAGTCAATGAGAAAAGTTTCTGCAGGTACACTGGTGATAAAAAGAAGACCAGGGAAAATGTGGGCTCTCTCCAGGAGAAAACAGGAGATCTGGTAACGTGGGATCTGGAGAAAGCTGAGGTACCCACAAGTGCTATGCCTCGGTCTTCCCTGGCAAGTGCTCTAGCCACACTGTCCAAGTTTCAGAAGGCAAAGGCAGTGAGTGGGAGAATGAAGGTCATGTTTGAGACCACTGTGAATCTCAACGCACTCAAGTTCAGACTGACATTTTTTACTGGACCTGCGCAAAGCATTCGACACTGTCCTGCACAAGATACTTGTCACTAATCTGGAAAGAAACAGATTTGATCAGTGGACTCAGTGGATGAGGAGCTGGCTGGGTGGCTACAATCAAGGAGTTGCAGTCAATGGCTCAAAGTCCAAGTGGAGAGCAGTGACGAGTGGTGTCCTCGGGGGCTGGTATTGGGACCGGTGCTGTTTAACAGCTCTGTTGGTGACAGGGACAGTGGGATGGAGTGCACCCTCAGCAAGCATGCTGACAGCACCAAGCTGTGTGGTGTGGTCAACATGCTGGGGGAAAGGAAGCCATCCAGAGGGACCATGTTAGGCCTGAGAAGTAGGGTGGTGTGAACCTCATGAACTTCAACAAGGTGCAAGGTCCTGCACCTGGACTGGGCAATCACAAGAAGAAATACGGGCTGTTAGGAGAACAGATTGAGAGCAGACCTGAGGAGAAGGACTTGGGGTAGCTGATAGATGAGAAGCTTGACATGAGCCATCGTTGTGTGCTCACAGCCCAGAAAGCCAGTTGTATCCAGGGTTGCTTCCAAAGCTGTGTGGCCATCAGGTCGAGGGAGGTTGTTGTCTGCCTACTCTGCTCTGGTGAGACCCCACTTGGAGTACTGTGTTCAGTTCTGGGGCTCCCAACACAAGAAAGGCATGGATCGGGTGGAATGAGTCCAGAAGAGGGCCAGGAAGAGGGCTGGAGCACCTCTTCCATGATGACAAAATGGGAGAGTTGGGGCTGATCAGCCTGGAGAAGGCTCCAGAGAGACCTTATTGCAACCTTCCATTACCTGAAGGGGGCTTATAGGAAAGCCAGAGAGTGTAGTGACAGGACAAGGGGGAATGGCCTTAATTGAAAGAGGGCAGCTTTAGACTGGATGTTAGGAAGAAATTCTTTACACATATGGTTGTGAAGTGCTGGAACATGGTGCCCCATCCCTGGGACAGTTCAAGGCCAGGTTGGACAGGGCTCTCAGCAAGCTGGTGTCCTGTTTGTGGCAGAGAGGTTGGAAGTAGGTGATCTATAAGATCCCATCCAACCCAAACCATTCTATGATTCCATGTTACTATGATTCTTTGCATTTACTCAGACTTTACATTCATACATTTATAATTCCAGTACTTCAGAGTAACAGCCAAGCCATCAAAAGTCACTGCTACAACTCTCTTTATATCCATGTAATTTCTACATTGAACATTTCTGAATGTGCTCCTCAAGTAATTTGAGAGATGTTTCTCTCCCACAGCAGAACTCACACTTCCTCTGGAATTTCTCAATTGTCCCAGCACAACTCCTTCCTCATCCTATAAGAATTTAAACTGACAAGTAGGACACCCATCCTGCACTACGTCTTTTTAGAACCAAACACGCTTGGACTTACCAAGGCTCACTGCTGACCCTGACTGTTCATGACAAAGAGGGGATGATCTCAGCACTTTTAATCTGAAGATACTGTGATTTTCACTCAGGATATTGTCCTTGCTTACTAACACCAATGCCTCTATCCAAGCAAAACAGAAAGTTACCAAAATAAGAACTTTTGGGTTCAATACTAAGCTAGCCAGGTTCTTCTCCCACTATGCTGAGCTACAAATAAATATAGCAAGTTTTCCAGCAAAATGACAAGGTTTTCTTAATTCCATTAGACAGTGTGAAATGATGCATTTCAGCTGTACAGAATGGTAAACAGAATGGAAAGTGTTTCTGAGCATGCTGTGGATGGGGTAAGTAAATCAATAGTTTGTGAGGGAAAGCTTCCAGCAGTATAGATTGTTTGAACTACTTACCATTATGTCAAATTCACTTTAGCATGAGCAAACAGACACATGATATGATGAATATTGAGAGGAACTATTTCTATTGTTTGCATTTAAAGGCCTAAAGTTATATAGATTTTTATAATCAACTAAATATTTATGACAGTAAAAAGACTTTTTTAACCCTTAAAGAGTTGATGGACCAAGTATTCTTTTTGCCTGTTTGGATCAGTCAGAAGCCCAGTAAATCCCATAGACATATTTTTCCTTTCCTTTATTTATACCCATGTGCTTTATTTATATTCCCTCCTCCGTGGGAATAATTTTTGTCAAGAGACCTGAAGGAACATGAAAGGACAGTGTCATCTGAAACCAAATAAACATTTCTCACATTGGGAAAAAAAATCCCACCAAATATCATATCTGGTTGATAGCTTCCTTGACAAAAATATAATTTTCTCTTAAAAATTATATTATTCATGTTCTTAAACATGTACATAGTGTTGAACAGAGATGGAAATAAGCACCTGTTTCACAAACTCTATTGCAAGAAATAAGCATGTAATTGATTTTACTTTAGAAAGGCAACTATCATATTTTCCAATCAACTGTTCTACCAAAACTAAGACCACATTCTTCATAAGGTTCACAACTGGCCTGCATTTGCTCAGAAATGAGAGTCCATTGAACAGTATGATTCATATAGGCTTGCATTAAAAAAGTGGTTATTATAGTTACTTATCTCTGGTTCACTTTATTGTGGTCATCCAAGACATTGTTTATTACCTAATCTGGGTAGGAAGACAGAAAATATGAGACAGAGAAGCATAAGAACAAACAGGTTTGCCACGCTGACCGATTCCTTGCCCGAGTCTGGCCAGCGGCAATGTGATCCTATGCCCGCAGAGCTGACAGTGGAGCTCTGGGGCTTTGAGTTCCCGGATCCACAGGGGCTGAGTGGAAGCTCCGCAGGGAGCTGTGTGGCAGCCGGCTTCTTACAGCAAGCGAAGTCAGTAGGTGTTACAGAGCGACGGCAGAGGCGAGAAGCAGAGAGCCAGGCTGCTTGTGGCTATAAACCCAAGCTTTATTTCTTGTCCCTCAAGGGACAGAGGAAATGCGGCACGGGCGGGAGCCGACAAGACAGCCCGCGTCAAGGGTGGAACAAAGCTTTTTAAGGGCAGACAAACAAGGGAAGGAACAGAGGAGATAACCAACCAGGGAATGACAAGGGATGACAGCCGACCACTCAGGGAACAGGAGAGGAGGAACAAACTTGGAACATCAAATCCGAAACAGAACCCTTAAGATCTTTCTAGAAACTAATTGCATAGTACATGAACTTATAATAAAACATGAACCAGGGAAACCAATCATGAACCAAGGAAGGGAAAAGGGTCTGGAAACAGGGTGGAGATGAGGTGTGAGTGGCATCCCGTGGGCGTGGATGCCAAACCTCTGCATCTCCCCCAGGCTCCTCCTCAGGAGTGGAGTCCTGGGCAGAGAAGTTCACCCACTGGGTGTCACTCACCTTAAATGAAAAGGGCTGGACCACCGCCACAGAGGTTATCGAAACTTATTTGAAAAAGAGACAGATCTGAATTTAAAACAATAGATTTACACAGCAGGATTTCTTCAAACTTTCCTTAGGCTTCTTTTCTTTCCTAGCAAGAGCCCAAATTTGTCCACACCCTTAAAGAAGGGAAGCCCATTACTGCCTTGAGGTGTCTTGATTCTGTCCTGTTAATATTTCAGCCAAAACATCACAACTGTCTGACAGACAGACAGATCACTTTCACCAAGTACTTAGAATTTTAGGCAGTTGACGTGGTGCCTCTTCCACTCCTCCACTCTTGATAATATAACTACTTATTCAAGCAGGATTAGTATAATTTTTGTTGAACTTTTCTTAAATTCTTGGAATCTGTAGCACTACCAGATGCAAAGTTTACCCTGCTGGCCTTCTGTTGATGGTGTTCTAATTTTCACCAAGGGAGTCAGCTTCTGCAGAATATTATATGTGGTGATACGTATTTTCATTAAGTCTTACTATTAGATAGTTACTGAATGCATTAGTGTGGAACTCAAGGCTGTCCCAGAGCCAGCTTCAATAAATGGGGCAAGAAGGAAAGAAATTTTATATTAAGCCAAGGGATTTGGAGGTGGAGGTATAAAGTGTAAAGAACGTGCATTCCTTCTGAAACTTCTGTCAGAGGTTGTTTACAGGACAGAGCTGAGGACATGAAAATCATAAGAGTATCATGCCTAACAAATTATAAATATGCTTTAGTGACTAAAATGTTGACATGAGCAATATCAGCAAAATAGCAAGGAAACACTAGTTCATATGGTAAAACATTCACTTACACTTTCTTTTATTATGAAGCAGGTGTCTAGTGCACTCACACAGACAAGCAAAACATATCTTCATAGTTGTCATCTCCAGGCCACCTACAAAATCAGGATGGGGTTGCCAGTAAATGATTTTGAACAGCCTTTGCTAGACTTTTTTAAACCTATTTGAGCACTTTTTAAAGGCACCCTTTGAGCACTTTTAAAAATCTTTTTAGGAAAGCCAAGTTTTGAATGCTAAAAGATTGAAATAGAACAGGCTTCTAAAAATTCTATTTTTTTTTTTTTTCACCTGAGCATGTGACTCCTGGGAAATTCCCTGGAAGCTACTATGCAGATGCTGAATAGAACCAGAAAAAAAAATTTATGTTTTTTATACCCCTGAAGCTAACAGTATGAAAAGAGTTTCCCTTGTTGTGTAACATCACTGTTAGGACACTAGCTACTTAATGAAATTCTGAGCTGTTCAGAGATTTGTACTATGGTGTCAATAGTTGAGCTGAAGCAGCATGGAGGACACAACACTACCATTATTAGACAGCCTAGTACAGCTTTTTGCATCAATATTGATATTTATTTCAAGCAATCTCCATATCCCTGTCATTCATTCTATTAATAGTGAGTGTACTATATCTCACTCCTTGCCACTGCCCACCACCGAACCTTATCCACGAGTGTCCTAGAAGTCTTACATTAGAGTATGTTGGTTTTCTTTCTTCCAGGGAAAAAAGCTGCTCTCTCAGCTATGAACTCAGAAAAAAGTTACTCCCTGCAATGTGTAACAGAAGTCAGATTTCTGAAATGACTATGATATGCCCTGTAAGAGATATGTTAGTTTCATTCCACATAACTGAAGGAAACAAATATTTCCAATAGTCTTACTGCATATTTTAAGATTAGTTCATTTACATTAAATGCAGCAAAATATACTAAGAAAAGTCAGTGGCATTGCTGTGTGCTCCTTCCCTTCCCAGTGTTTGTGCATGAAATTCTATCCTGCCCGCTTGGTGGGAATCTGTCCAGGCACAGAGCCCAGAGTCCCACTGAAGCAGCCTAGATAAGTGACTACACACCAGTAAAAGGAGGATCACTGGTGCTTGCAAACTCAGTGCAAGTAGTGGGAGTTCAAAGTGTACGTCTTCAAAAATTCTTTGGGTACCAGAGCAGCACCAAAACTCATTAACATTCACATCATTCCCAGCTTCATTATCTCACCCAGATGTTTCCATGACCGCCCCTGTAAAGAATTCCTGTCTAAATTTTATTTACATTTGTTCAACAATATTGATGCTTAATGAATAAATGCAGTATGCTGTCAGTACTGAAGACTAATTACATCTATGTATGAGCCTGAGAACCTGATTGAAAAATCTGCAGTAGCTAAACTGGGTTTAAATAAACACTTTAGTGTAGTGCTTTAATTACACTTTAGTTTGTAATGTAATTTTTGGCTGTTTAAACTATGATTTAGTCTGAGCTAATTACAAATGATTTTCTACTCAGTAATTAATAATAACAAAATTGTAATTAGACAGCTGCTCTGGATCAGGGTGGCAGTTTGTGTTAGCTGACTCATGATAGACTGGCAGATAAACAAGAGCTGCATTTGGGGATTGGAATGCACTGCACCTTTCTGTGTTTTGTTTTCAGTCAGAAGAGCTATTATGGTTGGGAGTACTTCAAAATGCTCCTTTGTTTTGAGGACTGAAGCTTGATACTGCAGTGGGAACTTCCTGTGTTTCTGCCACTTGTGAAGGTGGGTCATTCTACTTGTGGCTAACAGAGATGTTGCAAATTCCTTCCTCTTGCTCAACAGAAAATAAAGCAAACTTCAGTTTTTCCTGCATGCCACATGACTGCATCACAGCAGAAAACCCTAACTCACAGCAAGAAGACCAGCAACATCAGAAGCTTTTCATCCACCACCTACCTGAAAGCAACATACACTACAATAAACCAAATACAAGTTAGGGATGAAACTTCCATATTTCAGCATCTCCTTGCTAAATATGTTCCATGCTCCAGAAGTTTGGTGGCACAGCACCCTCTTTGATATCAGCATTGCTTCAGAACTGCAGACCCAGAGAATAGTATCTGTCATGTACTACTCAAAACAGCACTGCTCTACTTCTGCTGTTTTGTAAGCTTCTTCGTCTTTATATTCAGCAGGCCATATAAGATAAACAGTGAATCATCTTCAGACGACTATCTCAGCTACCCTATAATCATCAGGGATTGATTCTGGCACGTAAACAGATGCCTGAAAAAGACAAAGGACACTCTGCTAACTTCCTCCTTCATCTGGGGTTCCAGACCTGTCAGTTTCTGGCATTTACTCTGTTTATTCTTCAGTTGGTGTGGTAAATGTTTTGCATTTTGAAAATGCAGCAACGTTTCCCCGATTTTCAAGAAAAGAAAAATCAAAAGGTCTTAATAAGTTTTCTCTGGGATTCATTTGGTATCCTCTTTTTCAAAGTAGGTTGTTGTGGCAGTGGTCCAGCCCCTTGCATTTAAAGTGAGTGACACCCAGTGGGTGAACTTCTCTGCCCAGGACTCCACCCTTGACGAGAATCCTGAGGGAGACGCAGAGGTTTGATATCCACGCCCACGAGACGCCACTCACATCTCATCTCCATCCTGTTTCCAGACCTTTCTTCCCTCCTTGGTTCCGGATTGGTCCCACTGGTTCATGTTTTATAATAAGTTCATATACTATGCAATTAGTTTCTAGAAAGATCTTAAGGGCTCCATTTTGGATTTGATGCCCCAAGTCTGTCCCTCCTCTCCTGTCCCCTGAGTGGTCAGTGTTAACCCTTGTCATTCCCTGGTTGGTTATCTCCACTGTTCCTTGCCCCCATTCTTCTGCCCTTAAAAACCTTTGTTCCACCCTTGAAGGGGGCTGTTCTGTTGGCTCCCGCCTATGCCGCGTTTCCTCCGTCCCTCGAGGGACGAGAAATAAAGCCTAGGTATATAGCCACAAGCAGCCGGGCTCTCTCCTCCTTGCCTCTGCCGTCGCTCAGAAACAGCTACCGGCGTAACCTGCGAAAAGCCGTTTGCCACGCAGCTCCCTGCGGAACTTCCATCCGGCCCCTGTGGATCCAAGAACTAAAAGCCCCAGAGCCCACTGTCAGCTCTGAGGGCATCGGAACACATTGCCGCCTGCCAAGCTTGGGCAAGGAATCGGTCGGTGCGGCAGGTTGTAAAGTGTAAATTCTCTCAAAGTTGGAGAAAAATATAAAAACAATTCCAATCACTCAGTGGGGGCTCTTCAGAAAGTCATTTCTTCTAACAGCTGAATTGAATTGTCTTTTAAAGTTCATTTGAACAGAGCGCCAATCATGTTTATGCCACCTAATAAAAGATAAAAATAGAACACTGAGTGATACATTTCAAAACACTCTTCACATGCCTTAGGATTAGAATCTGTCGTAAGCTGTGATGTTGTCAGCATGTAGATAATGTATAGCTGAAGAAAGACTTTGACAGAATATTTTCTATATATGTTTAGAAACAGACAGAATTGTACCACTGGAAGATCTTAATGCATACTGCTACAGTAACCTCATGTCCTGGTACATGTGAGCTGCTGGCAGAGTTGGTGCATCTCTAATTGAAAGAGCCACATAAGGAATAACAAATCACCAGGAACATACACACTAAAATGTAACTATAAATCAGTCATATAAATAGAAACCTTAATACAACTTCCAGTCTATAATTATGTAAATAGTTTGAACTATATACTGTAACTGATGTTTTTCTTAAAATACTTATTTTGAAACACATTGCCTCCTAACAGAGCAAAATCATCAGTTTTACAATGTCTCCCATGAACCATTTACAAAGGAAGAGATGAATGATTCATCTAAGTCTAAAATCTAAACCCCCAGACCATCCTAACTTAAGGTCAAAAAATTGAAAAATAGAATACAATGACAACTCTTTGGACAGACAAAAAAATGAAGAAAATAGTGCCTGCCTGAACACATTCACTTCTCTTGGTCTACAGAGAGCAAGATAAATAAATCTGAAAATAGAGGTGTTTAATTAAAATTAACCCATGTATCCTTTTTCTGTCCCTTTTGGAACACTCCTCTGTTTAAAACTGTGCTTGATCTTAATGTGGTAAGAATCTGTGAAATACTTTGTATGTTCATGTTTCAGACCTTTATGTTCCTGATATGTTTCCTGATGCAAATTTAAGCAAAGGTTTCTAAAATTAGGTAACAGCTCTTTTTCTATTTTTCTCTCTCTGTTTTCAGTGAAAATTTATGAATTAAAAAGAAAACCTTTGGTTTTATGTTGGCTTCCTAAATTTTTGTTAGCAGCAAAAGTGTCCTAAAAAAAATCAATAGTGCAGTTATATGCACTTGGTAAGTGGATTAAAAACAAGCCCTATTTTTAACTCAAATACCATTTTTTCATGGGAAATCTACTCTCAACTACTGCATCTAAGTTAGCTGGCATCATCATAATGAAGTATTATTGAAAGGAGGTGTGTCTTGTCCTTCAGGCAAATGTAGCACATGTCCTAGAGATTTTCAGAGTGCACTAAATTGCAAATGCACCCACCTTAGCAACAATACTTTACCCCTAATTTTGATGTGCTTTTTTTGATTATGACATTAAGGCTTCAATTTTCATATGCTTGTAAAATGTAAAAGAACGGCATAACGCAGTAGTAAGAAGATTAAAATTTGTGAATATTAAATTCTTTCAAAAACTAACTTAAACTATTTCTGCGGCAGGAAGGGATACAGAGACACCAAAAATGGCAAATAAGAGTAATGATGTCCCACAATAGGAAGCGTGGTCTACAGGCTGAGGGGGCTGATCCTTCCCCTCCATTCAGTACTGATGTGGTCAGCCCTGCCACGCTGTGCCCCCTCCTGTACTGTGTACAAGCACTAGCGGGCGAACAGAGTCAGAGAGGAGGCCCAGTGCGGATACTCACAGCGGCATGAGAAACCATAGAGCTTGGCCGCTGACAACGCCCCTCCGCTGGCAGAAGGGGACCTGTGGCAAAGCAGTGAGCGTGGTGGCACAGCACAGCCCTGGGGCTCTCAGACACCTCCCGCCAGCAGGCTCCAGAGCCAGGCCCGCTGAGCGCAGGGAGCGCCTGGCCGGCTGTGCGGCTGCAGCCTAGGAGGGCATCAGCACAGCAGAGCATTGGCCTTGGCACTTTGCCTGCTCTCCCATACAAAAAACATCCAGATATTTTCCAGGAGCTGGTTTCATCCCATAACAAAAGAGCTGCCCATTCTAAGGAATACTTACCCAAGGATTTCTCTGCAGTGCTGGAAATGCAGGGGAAGAATTTCTTGGGGTGCAAAATCAATTTGTTTAATGTCAGTTTCACACCCTTGAGCAACTTGTTGGTTTGCTGCCATCAAACAGGATAGCAACATTAGTCAGCTTGCTACAAGGGAAAACCTTCTCCAGGTGCGCTCCCTGCCTCCCACTTCCATGTTCCAGCACAGGGCTGTCAGGCTGCACATGGCCCAAAAGACTTGTGGGATGCAGGCTATGCTGACCAGCCCTCATGGGTCCTCCTGCTGCTGCCTCTGCACCCAGGCATTCCTGCTCCTTCTCCAGTCTCACCTGGCACAGCCTTTCCTCCTCACTCCTCTACAAGAGCAGCCCAACTCTGCTAGTCCAAGCTCCCACAGCTGTGTCGGGAAGGCAGGCAGGGCTTGCTCTGCTCTTCTGGAGCCCACTTGCCTCTGTGCACGCCTTGGCTGGATCTCTGTCAGGCAAGGGAAGCTCCAGGCCCCAAGACTCCCTGGTTTCTGGGGGCAGCCCTGAAGCAGGCTGCCATTCAAGCACAGCACACTTTGGCCTCAGGAGGAATCACTGGAGGAATGGGAACTGTGCCTGAGAGCCTATGCTGACAGAGAACCCTGGACAACCTCTTTCCTTTCCAGCAGCAGCCACTGACACTGCCATCCCCAGTAAATCATTTTGCCCAATCTCACCATCACCAGGAGACACACACAAGTACTGACACACAGGGTAACCCTGAGCAAAAATGCTTCCATCATTTTAAAGGCTCTGTCCAAGCCACATACTCTCAATATAGTCTGCCTCCTAAACCACCGGCAAGGGAAGTAAACCAGCAGGCACTGACACGGAGACAAAGCTGGAAACAAGGGGCAAGGCATGCTTCTTCTTGGAGTGCACCTGCAAGGCTGCCCAAGGCACAGACAGTTGCTCCACACTGGCCCTAACCTTGCCATTGCTAGAGAGCCAGTCCGGAGCAAGGCTATCCCCACACTGTGGCCATTTTTGTCTGGACATAAACATAGTTTCTTTTTCTGTTCATACAGAGATATTCAGAATTTAAATCTTGTCAAAAGTCAATGAGAAAAAGCTGGGTTCATGCCCAATATTTTTAAACATTGAGGATATTATTCCTAAATTCCTTATGCATTTTTAAAATATTTTGCTAGAATGTTAATACAGCAACTGCCTTTAGAAAGACAGCATTCCTAAAACCTGCAAAATGTCTGGGAAAGACACGAGAAAGTAGTTCCCTGTACTGTCTAGGGAATTTAATTGTCCCGTGGTGAGGTATTTTGTGGACCATTTAGAAATATCTTTTGAAGGAAAGATACATTTCATACATCTTTGTTTCAGGACACTTGTTTATGAAATGAGAATCAAAAGATTCAGCTATTGTTTACAAGGATAGAAGCAAGTAAAACAACAGACCACTTAAAAAATAACAATAATTTACCACATACTCCATAATAACTTTTGGTTTTGTTACATATTCTTGGGTAAAAGGAAGAATATGTCTATTAGTTTCCTTATACTGATTTTTTTAAACTTGCCTGTATTCCTAAGCTTACAATTAAAACTTCATCTACATGGTATTAAGTTCCAAGCCTACCAACATACCAACTCTAGAAACAGTATTTCTTTATGCTTCCCACAGAAAACAGCAACAACATTTAGTTATCGTTACAAATTTGATTCCTTCTTTTGCTTCTGTGAGTCTAAATTGGTAATAAATCAACTGAGTGAAGAGCCATTGAAACTAGAGTAAATTCAATCAAAACCATATCCTAAATATAACACGGTATTTTAATCCAACAGCTACTAAAAGTAATTCTGTTTCCTCGCTGGTAGTTTTAAGTACCTTCCAAAACTGCTGCCACTATGTGTACACTACTCGATGCTTCCCAAATGTTTTGAACATATAGCATGCTTTCTCCTGTCACAGATGATATGGAGCAAATGAAAGGAAAATTAATCTCTTTGAAGACAGACATTAAGGAACTATATTACCTGGATCCTTTAAACAGATATTGCACCCTAAGCCATCAAGAGTAAGGTGGTTGACCCAGACCATTTGTCACTGGCCACAGAACAGGTGTTATACATATTATGGGATAGGAACAAATATCTCAAGCAATCAATATCACTGAAAGTTCTTGTTCAAAAAGACTAAAAATGCCATAATTAATTTATGATTCATCATTTAGGTCCCAGTTCATCATGGGTCTTCAATACTTGTATATTTCAAGTGTGTATACATCCCACTGAAATTATAGATGCATTCAAAAGCACAAGGTCAGAGTTACTGTTACTCCTTGTTGGAAAAAACTTTTAAGCCAGCTCCTCAGAAGCAGTTCCCAGTGTTGAATCCTGTCTTCTGTTTCTGTGTTTGCCAGTGTTTGGGGAAACACTGAAACACCTAAACTTCACAATAAAATGCTCAAATTTTCAAGTCACTTGGGACACTAATAGTCTTGGAATAGGGGATAAAAGAAGAGTCTTATTATAGCTCTTTTAGATTGGGAGAAAAATATATCAGCTTTCAATCAGCCTGGTAATGACTCAAAACCATTAAGTTTATTAAGAAATCTTTGTCTTAGGAAGCTACCAGTGAGCCATCCGAATTACCAGCCCCTCACTCCATGTGACAATATTGCGACTGTCTAGCACTCATTATTTACAAAGAAATAGAAGATTTCCCAGAAAGTTATAATTTGCCATTAAAAAAAATTAAGTCTGAAGTACTGCCTGCTTTACAGAAAAATAAAAGTGGGCATATATGTCTCTGGAGATGTCTGTCAATACAAAGCGATGTTTCCAAAGGTGGTACACAAGGAAGGATTAAAAACAAATTGGCCTTCAAGAGAAGAAAGAATTTTGCAAAGCAAATGCTGTTTGTGAGATATCACAGCAGGCAGACTAATGATTTGCTTTTTTCTAAATTACTTGTAGAGGCAATCTAACATGGTTTGGCTGGGGAAATACACCTTTTCAGAGATGGCACAAGAAACAGGAGCCCACTCTTTATATTCTGACATATTCTCCTTTCTTTTTGAATACAGGGCCCAAGCTACATGAAAGTGTATTGGGTTTGAATGGCAAGGTTTAAGATGGGGTGCTTTGGAAGTGGCTGCTGTAAGAAGCTGTCAGAAGCTTTGCCCATGTCTGACAGAGCCAATGCCAACTGGCTCCAAGATGGACCCGCTGCTGGCCGAGGCTGAGCCCATCCATGACAATGGCAGTACCTCTGGGATAATGTATTTTAAAAGGGGAAAAAAAACCTGTGCAATTGCAGCTGGACAGATGAGTGAGAATATGTGAGAGAAGCAGCCCTGCAGACACCCAGGTCAGTGCAGAAGGAGGGGCAGGAGGTGCTCCAGGTGCCAGAGCAGCCACTCCCATGCAGCCCATGATGAAGATCATGGTGAGGCAGCTGTACCCCTGCAGCCCATGGAGCACCCAAATGCCATACAGGTAGATGGCTGAAGGACACTGTGATCCCATGGAGAAAGGAGCCCATGCTGGAGCAGGCTTCTGAGAGGACCTATGGCCCTGTGGAGACAGGAGCCCATGCTGTTGAGCAGTTTTGCTGTCAGGACTTGTGACCCATTGGGGGAACCATACTGGAGAAGCCTGTTCCTGAAGGACCGCATCCCATGGAAGAGACCTACGCTGGAGCAGTTCCTGAAGAACTGCAGCCCATGGGTGTCGGAACCCATGACATGCCTCTGTCTAATTTAGGGGACTTGACACCCCGAAATGGGGGTGCCCCAGAGGCCACTGCCTTTGATCTTTGTCCTTGGAGAACTTTACCAACTCTAAGAGATTAATTGCAAGCCACAAGAGTGTAATATAAGCATTAATAGTCACTTTGCACCGGGTGAAATGTAGTATATAGAAGATCTGATAACATGTACATGGGGGTACGACATGTCCAGGGGGGTCAAGATGGAGTCTAAAGGGTGTGGTCACCTTCTTCTCCTTCTTCTTCACTGTCCTCCATATTCTTGGTGACGGGAGCATAAATTGATTGGTAGAATAGAGATAAGACAGGAAATTGCACGTCTAGAACAGGTTAGAATTAATTGGTATAAATTTGTAAATAATGACACGTACCGTCCTCTGGTTGGGCTTGTAACGGGGTATAAAAGTTCTGGTACGCCCAGCTGGTGGGCAGTTCTAGGCTACTTCTGCTGCTAGATGGACCTGCAGTGGCTGTGCAGGACACCGCAGCTATAGATAACATTAGAATAAACAACCTCTGCACAGCAGCTTTGCGGCCTCTGACTGAGTTATGGGCAAATGCGCTGAACTTATCTCACTTGTGTGCCAAGGCCGACTGAGGCCGAAGCCACACATGGGAAGGACTGATGTTAGAGAAGTTCATCAAAAATTGTCTCTCATGAAACTGATGCCATGATGGAGCAGGGAAATAGTGTGAGAAGGAAGCTGAAACAACATGTGATGAACTGACCACAACCCCATTCTCTGTCCACATGTCCTGTTGGTGGAGAGGAGCTGGAGAATTTGAGAATTGAATTTGGGCCCAGGAAGAAGGGAGAGGTGGGAGGAAGGTATTTTAAAATTTGGTTTTGTTGTTACCCTGCTCTTATTCCCCAAGTCTGTTTTGCCCATGACAGCAATTGTTGCGTGATATCTCCCTGCCCTTATCTCAGCCCACAAGTCTCTCATTATATTTTCTCTCCCATGTCCAGTGGAGGAGAGGAGAGTTAGACACACTTTAGTGGGTACCTGCCATCTAGCTAGGGTCAATCCACCACTGCAAGTATTGCTATTGATTTTTATTTGCTCCCTGCATAGATTGGCATGTATTTGTAGTATTCAGGATCATGTGCAAAAATACAGGCCTGCTACGGGCTGACTACCTTTTGTAGATTTCCAAAACTTGCCTTCTCATTGGAGTAATGCATTTGATTTAGAACCACCAGGTAGTAGGTATGGCTGTAATTTCTCTGGCACCTTAGACCTCTTTCCATCTCAATACATTTCTTCCTTGTATTCTTTTTTTCCCATCCTTAGGGTAATGAATAGCTTTAGAGCAGACATGGAGCTTTCTGGTGTCTCTGGATCTGCCACAGAAATAATCAGGTAAATGTCATTCATTTATGTGAGACAAGAGGCCAGTTTAAATGACTGCAATGTCCCCACCTAAAGTTAGAAACTGTGTCTCATACTAAAAAACTTGAATGGGAACACAGGCGAAAGATAAAAATAGTTGAGTCAAATTTCGAAGAACAGATGCAGGATTATCTTGCTGCAAGACTTCTCTGCTACAAGACATTGTCAAATCTCTGCTGCTGTATACGATCATTCTTCTACCAAGGGGAAGTTCAAACAACTGTCTCTGCCTTTCTTCCTCTAGATTTCAAAGTAAGACTGCTGTTTGTAGGAAAGAACTTCCTGACTCTTTTCCTAGTGTAGGGAAAAATTTTTCTTTTATACTTGATTATGTCTCAGATATTTCAGCAGTACATGAGAGGGATGGATGATTACCACTTCATTTCTAAGTGTTCAGAAAATTATTTAAGTGATACTAGAGTAACAAAAATTTTCCTGTCAGTCAGTGCTCAGGGGCTGAGGAAGAATGACAAGAAAATTACATGTCCAAATGGAAGAACAGGTAAATGCTGCAATAGAGTTCCATGATATAATTTTGAGTTTCTTCCCTCTCTTCCTGATAACAAATAATAACAATAACACCTCAATAAATTCACAGCTAAAACTGGATTATAGCCAATGCATAATTTTCCAGTCAAATCTTGTTACTGCATCAAACCCAGAGTTTAGCAAGCCACTTGTCCTTTTAACAAATCTACCTCCTTTTACGCAGTACTCCTTAGGCTGAGAGGTCACAAGACCACTCCTGGAAGAGTGAGGAAGACAGCCTAAGATCACTGGGGTACTACGTGCCAAATTTTCAAATTTATTTTCATCTCTATGGTTTTTGTCTACTATAGTACTTTGTTTCAGAGGAAACATATTATTCTAAAATAAATCTCTTTATGCAGCTAGTGACTGTGTATTGTTTCATTTTTGGTATATGTAAAAATGCTTCTTTTTGGAGGACACTAACACTCATCCTGTGATCTGGGCACCCAGCCTCCTGTAGGGGTTCAGGGCTGTAACTGAGCATTACACAGACTCAAACATATCTCTGCTAGCAAAATTTGGTCCAGCAGACAGGACTAAATGGGATCTGAAGTAAATTCTCCAACCAGCACTCAGCACAGATGCCAGGGTTTCAGTACAAGCTTTCTCCAGTCTCCTGAGCAGGTAATCACTCAAATGGGAAGGGAGGCCTTTAAACTCCACCACCTGTCCAGACCAGACTCAACAATGAATTAAGACCAGGCTTTTCAGAGCTTTGCCCTGCCCAGTTCAAGGCTTGAAAATCTCCAAAGGCTGACTCCATAGCTTCTCTGAGAAAACCAGTCCAATTTTGACCCTTTCCTATTGCGCCAAAATGCTAATTCATGTAAACATAGCCATGGGAACAGACAGGCATTAGGACTGTTTGTGACATGAACAATATTTGTATGTCAGAGCCCTTTTTTCATTACCTTTACTCTCCCCATAAAATAGCAATGGTTACTTCTTTCTGTCAAGTGTACAGATGTGGGGTGTAATTGAGCTTGTGTTTCACCTTCTCTAAGTAGGGTGCATCATTGCACAGGATTTATGTAGTCCACTTCTGCATCTACTTGTGACAGTTAATTTTCTCTGCACACTTTTGAATAATGCCATCAACAATGCTGCTACACAAATGGTCATTTCTGCCAGTGGAGGTTAAAATTAGGCAAGTATTTGTCAAGAATGATGTAAGTTTAGTGTCTCTGCCTCAGGCAAAGATCTACTAAAATTTTTTTATCAATTTTCCCCAGTCTTTATTCTGTGTCTGAGACTTATCACTGATACACAAACATGATTTCATCTGAAACTATAGCATAAAATTAAAGATGCTTAGCAGCATGCAGCAGTATTTGATTATGTTGAAGGTCGTGTTTATGTAAAGAACAAGGTTAATAACAAAGATTTTTTTTAACAATCACTTTCATTCATACTTCATATGAAGTAGTCATGTACACTAGCACAAGACATAAGGCATGTCTGTACTTCTCTGCTCCTCTTTCAGTGAGCATTTTAGAAGAAAAATAATGAAATTATCTATCTTGTTAAACACTCATTCACATTTCTTTTTGTGTATGATGGGTTTCCCACAACTGCTATATAAAGTACCAATTGAAACTCACCCTGTCATACATACTTCTACAAAATACGTACAGTGCTAAATACTTTAAAGTGAATCAATTTCCAGTGAAAGTGTTTTAACCTCTTTTTAGGTCAAGAAATAACAATTTTCCAAGCTCACTGTAACATGAGAATTAATCCTGAGAGGCACGTGTGCACTGCATAATTCATTTAGTCTGTGAAATTTATTGAAAATACACTTTCTCTGAACTGTACTTGAAGCTTTTATTATAAATTTTAGGTGTGGTTTCTTTAACTTGTATTTTAAGATATATTCAGAGTTGATTTCTCTCAGATCACCTAGAGGACTGCAATTTGCAATCTTTTCCTTTGTTAAGATTATAACAACAGAATGAGCAGCAAAACATGATGGGATGCTGATACATATAAAACTTGGATACAGTGCTGAAGCAATTTGCAAGTAAAAAATACCCATTTTCTTTGTGTATTTGAAAGTAGAATACTTAGGAAAAGGACATTCTGGCTATCGTCAAGTAAGGATTTTTTGTGCTGAAATTCTGTTCCTAGATGCATTGCATTCAAGATTCACTACATTGAAGAATAACAGCACAAAGAGCACGGTTCACACTGTTGACCCCATAAACAGCTGGTGGTACAAGGAAAGAAATAATTTAGTGTAGTTTGTCAAGTGACTCTAACCATGCTAGCATCAAAAGACTTCATTCCACACATCACTGAAATATTTTTACTATTTCTCTTACATCCTTATCATCATTATTTATCCTTTAATATATTTTATTTTCTTCATAAAAGTAGCCATTTGTTTTTCATCCTCAAAGTATTTATTCCTAGTGATGATTATCAACATCAGTAATTGAGATCAGGTGTTTTGTATAACACATGGCTGTGTGAGAATTTCTTAATTTATTAGATGGTGCCATTTTTTTCTTTTTACTAATGAAATAAATTAGCAACTGCAGCCTCTTGTCCATGGCCATTTGTTCTACAGACAGCTGGCTCATCACACAATACACTTCACATATTTTTAGCCCTAGACTTTCACAAACTTCAAATTTAAGGGAAAATATTCAAAAGACGTAAATGAGCCTGTGAAGGTGTATAGAAGTTGACAAGCTGACTTCCAGTGCCAATTTTAAAATCCCCTCCTGTAAATGTTTGGGGTTGTTTCCTCTGGGTGCTTTTTTTCCTTCCACATCATGCTTATAATAAAAAATAATATTAAGAAAAAAACAAAAAAAACAACCAAAACAATTATAGGGAAAGTAATGAAATGGTAGACCTGTGAATTGTCTTGTTGCAGAGACAAATTTCCCATTATGGAATGAATTTAGATCTCTTATTTCACATATATTAAAACACAAAATGAAACATCAAGACCAACAGGTCAATAGAACTGTAAACACCAACCTTAAATACTTGGAAGGCAATTGCATCATAGTTGTTTAATTGTATAATTACTCTATACTGTATGTAGAATTCATGCAGATTCTTCGTAGAATCATGAATCATAGCAGGAGAACCAAAATCCGACCCAACATTTTCCTATAAGTTTCTGCACTTGTTCACAAGCTCCATATTGGCATCAGTGGACTTTGCTACTGTTTTCTTTCCCTCTGCAAGGTATCTGACATTTTGTTCCTTCACCCAAAAAAACCCACAAAACCTTCTTGTCTCAAATAGAATTGCTAATTTGCAGTTCCAATCTCAGTACTTTTCTTAATACATAACATACTTTCCTTATTCCTGATGAGGATCCTTGGTCTGTGGCATTTTTGTTTATTTTTATGTGATGATATCTCATCCTTTCTGCTTCAGACTTGCATATGTGCATAGTTTATCTAAAAAGAAAATAGATCTAATTCTTTATTACTAAGAAAATAAGTAGAAGAGTGACTTGTTCTAGGAAATCAGACTGTTCTTGCAAATCGGATTAAAGTCTCCCACAAGTAAGAAAGAGGAAGAATGAGTTTTCATGTATCTTCTCTCTCTTGAATTTCCTATGGAACACATGTGTGTTCTGAATTGAGAATACTTGGCAGTCAATGAAATATCAGTAAAGCCTGAAGATACCATTACTGAAAGAAAGTGAGAATACAGCCTGTTACTCCATGAGAAATGTCCCTGCTTTTAATCTGTATCTATTTGCCTGCTGATTCCAAGATCCACTGCTATACACCTGCACATACTTATAAAGTAGTCAAAACATATGTAAATATATTTTCAAGCCACAAGCTGAAGTTTGTGTTACTCACTGAAAGTTACTGCTACCTGTAGATCAAATCTGGCAGTTCTCAGTCAAAACTTTCTGTAGTCATTTCAGATTCTTTCTTGCATAAAGACTCAGCATGGAATACAGTTAATGGATCTTTTATTATATTATTCTGGTGATAGCCACTTTGTCATATTTCTACTAGAATTGCTAAACTTTAGTTCACCAATTAATTTCAAAAGCTCTAGTGTTAAAAGGAGTTGTCATTATAGCCTAATATATCTGAAATTCTTCCTCAACTTCTGCAATGTTACTTTGCCTATCTCCTTTGAAATGAACAATTAATTAAATTAATTAAATTGTTATGCACGCTTCCAATTACTCTTTTATAGAGAATGTGCTTGAATCTCAACTTTTCATACCACTGGAGAGACAGGACTGCAGCAGAGTCAGCAGCAGAGCCAATGATCCAACATGGGTACTTAGGCTATTGCTAAAGAAGAAAGTTTATCCATACTATTTAATGGTTGGCACCTCCCTGTAGCCTCAAGAACATTCGCTTCCCATATAACTTCCAGATGTGGCAACATGAGGCAGGGATTGCTTTGAATACAGCTGCAGGTGAGCCCAACCTGTCGTCAGAGAAAATGGAAGAAGGTACCCATCCTGGTGGAAGTATTGCCGTGCACTCGTAATTGGGACCAAAACCAGAGTATGCCCTGGTTTTTTAGCTGGGGGAGAGAGAGATGGCAGAGAAAAAGGCAAATAAACTAGTAGAGACATATTACCTTTAGAGCTAATAGAAAGCAGCAGGATTATAATACTAAGGCTACCTTTGACTGTGTTTTAATGAAAATATTTGAAAACACCTTTATGGAGCTGGCATATTTCTCCATCTACTGAGATATATTTGGAGACTGACTTTGATCTTACCTACTATACAGTAACCCCAAAGCTATACCTTAATGGACTGACATGAGTGTGAAATGACTCCTAGTGAAATTTCAATGCATAAGCACTAAAGCACAGAGTTAAAGAATAATCAGTAATGGTATACAAAAGTACAGAATTCCAGGGAGGATTCTCATCTTAGGCCAACACAAAATCTGATTAACAACACACCAAGTTGAACTACATGTTTATAGGAACACTGGCTTTTAAAACAATGTGAGTAAATGTATTTTCATCCTACTATTTTAATAACAGCTAGGTCTACTAGAATCATAATTATGCACTTGTTATATTTTATCTAATCATATCAAATTTTGTTGTTTTCAAATTACAGTTAACTATGCTTTTCCTACACATGGGCACTACTTGCAAGAAAAACAAAAAACACAATCAAACATTTTATGTATGTACTTTAAAATATGTATTAAATCTCATGTCCCAGAGATTGTCTGACTTTTGGGTTTTTTCTGGTGCGTATGGTTTCCGGGTGATGGGCAACGTAAGTCCTCACATGTGGATTGCAGAAAATCAGCAACTGACTGTCAGTGGGAGTCAGGATGAAAAACTGATGGACTGATGGAACCCCTTCTCAAGTTTACATTTTTTTACAGCAGTAGAAAAAAAAAATAAGATACATAAT
Source organism: Dicrurus megarhynchus (assembly GCA_013399195.1). Taxonomy (NCBI): domain Eukaryota; kingdom Metazoa; phylum Chordata; class Aves; order Passeriformes; family Dicruridae; genus Dicrurus; species Dicrurus megarhynchus. Next base: position 939,324 of record VXAD01010615.1, read on the forward strand.
ACCATGAAGAGGTAGCAAGACAAAAGAAAGGACACTTCTTTCCTACATAGATTTCTTTCTTTATCACCAGCTTATCAAGCAATGACCCATCTGAAACATCTAATGAATAATAGGAGATAAAATGAGCCTTAATACATCATATTATTGAGGTAGGGCATGATAAAATTAGGCTTTCCACTTTGCCACATACACGTTGCAGCAAAATTATTACAATTTCTCACCTCAAAGCTGTTATGGCCAGACCTATCACTTTTCTAAGTAGCTTTTCAACCATTTATTTCCTAATAATCACTTTGATGTCTAAAAGTAGATAGTGTTTGTTGCAAAGTAGGCTTTCAGAAGAGGCAATATTTAGTATATAAATAAAGTTTTTTTCTTTCTTATGCTAGTGATTCTGGCTTCTCTCTCTACTTGTTCCTACATAAAAATAAAATAACTCTATTGGGTTCCCTGATTCCACATAGCTGGAATTATCTCTCTCAAAAAAAACCCCAGAACCAACAAACAAGCAAACAAAAACACGGGTTTACAATTACAATCTGTATTTTATTCTAATTGAACAGAACGGCATTTTTTTGGCTGAGTAAATTTTTAGAATAAACTGAAGTCTGTGTAGAAGTGTTGCACTGCAAGACTTACAGTTTTTACCTATAAAAATTACTAAATTTAGCTTGACAAAGCCTTTAAGATTCCTCAGTGTGGAATTGTCTGTCTGTTAGCAATGTGGAAGACCACAGCTCATGGTTCATCGAAGTCCCAAAATACCTTCTGTAGAGCAATTAACTCAAGCTGTCTGCAGTGCTTCTGCTATGAAGCCTGTTTACACCTTAGTATCCCCGGGAATATTAGGAGCAACAGGAAGTGGAAATAAATGCTTAAGGATAATTTAGAGGCTAGGATGGCCTTGGCCACTTTAAGTGCTATAAGAGTGTTGAAAGTGCAGTTGGAGACTCCTTGTTGCTACACAGTTTGATCATGGCTTCAATTTGTTGCTGGAGGAAATTCAGAAATTGGCAAAAGAGAAGATTACTTGTGAGGACTTATTTAGCTGAAGTAAATAATCATTGATTGCTATGGGTATCAAAAAAGAGGCTGATATCTCTGATGTCTTAGGGGACAGTCGTAAGGTTGTAGAAAATCTGAAATCTTGATGTGCCAGTAAGAAAGGATTTCTGATATCCAGCGCTACCCAAAATGGTGGCTGGAGAGATGTAAGCATTTCACATACCCCTCACTAATGGGACTCCTCACCTTCTCACTTGAGCAAGCATATTCCATGCAGGGCAGAGTGTTCTTGCATGAAGAAGTCCCATACAGACAGCAGTACACTCCCTGAAATGCATGGCAAAAATGCAAAAGAAGAAGCTCGAAATAATGTCAACCAAAAAGACAAAAAAGTTGCCCCTACAGCAAGACTTCATGCAGGTCAGTGTTATATAAGGGTAACACTGGAGGAATTTTACCAGGCTGAGCCTCCTGTCTTATTTAAGTGGATAATCATGGTGCTGTGTGCCAAGTGCAGTAGCTGTCGATAAGCTAGATACCTGATACTACTGCCAGACGTACATTAAGCCACTTCAAAGCCTTTATCTATTTCCTGATGGATATGGTATCCTACTGCTACCTGAAATTCTTTGTAGTAGATACAGAATTAGAGAGAAAAGAAGCCATAAAGCAGCAACCACCAACTACACAAAACCATTTTTTAACTCATAGCTTCTTCATTTCTTTTTTATATTTAGATGTAGAGATAGCACTGGTTAAGTCCTGCTGAAGTAGAAATGAAATAGCTGTATCTAAAATAGTTGTGCCTTTTCAGAGAATTCTTTGTGCCCACATGTAATAGTGCTCGTGATGTAAAGGTTTGAGAGCTATGACACCAAAACAAGTATTAAAATCAAGTCAAAAGGAAACCCATTGGATGCCTAAACTAATATAATTTTCAAATTCAACATGATTTACTGGAATAAGGCATTTTTACTCCACAGTAATTCTTTCAGGCTCACATTTGGTACAAATTTTCAGTCACCATTCTTGTTAACACACACTGCAACAAGTCACACTGGTCATCAGAGGCCCTTAGAAATTAGTCATCGTAACCCACATGGCTGACACTTAGGAAGCTATATATGGAGTTTTCTAGGTTACGTTTTATTCTAGTTTTCACATAAGCTGACAGACTGATAGATGGTCTTATTTTAACATCAGAGGGAAAAAAGTAATATAAATACTTTTGGCAGCTACATTGGTCTTTAATAATGATACATCGGAAACTTCAACTGGTAATGACCAAGTTCTCTGAAAAGAAGTGGGTTGTGATGGCCATTTTCAGCAGTCATGAGCTGGAAGGAGACAAAATTCCACAGAACAGTTACTGAAACTTCCACTCCAGCAGTTCAGGCAATTTCCACAGTGAGGGTTATAACCAGTACAATAAAATAAAAAAAAATCCTGTGTACATGGGGTCTTATGGACTAGTTACCTGAGCCTAAATAGTTATCCTTAAAGGTGAGTTTCTTGCCTCAAACCTTATGGAAATGTTTGCTTTTCCTGTTGAAACCCAAAGGATTTCTTTTGGGTAAGCAGATAGTAACACTGAGTGAAATCAGAATATGGAAGGTTAATAGAAAACCCGAGGTATGAAAGCCACAAAATGCACTTCTGGCTTAAATTAGGATGTGTTGCAAGCATGGGGAGATGTATAGAAACAAGCAAGAGAGAAGACAGATACAGATAGTAATAGGAGACAAATGCCTGGAAAAGTGCAAACTGGACGCTCTCCTGTATAACCTGCTCTAGGTGACCCAGTCTTAGCAGGGCAGTTGGACTAGATCATCTCCAGAGGTCCCTTGCAACCCTAACTCTTCTGTGATTCTATGATGCTGGCAGAAAAACTGCATAAAAAGAAGTGGACAAAACACATAAGCATAGAATATATATATATAATCAATGGCCTTAAATGTAATGGAATGTGGCTTTGATGTAATGGTATGTAGTTTTAGGTAGAAATACCTAGAAAACCAGAACTGTTCACGGAAGTACAGAATGGTGGGTTGAGTCTGGCTGGATGCCAGCTGCCCATCAAAGCAGGTCTGTCCTTCCCCTCCTCCACTGGGCAGGGAAGAGAAAATACAACAAAAGGCTCATGAGTTGAGGAAAGGACAGGGAGAGATCTCTCACCAATTACTGTCACTGGAAAAACAGACTTGACTCTGGGAAGTTAGTTTCTTTATTACCAAAAAATATAGGATAGGGAAATGGGAAATATAACCAAATCTTAAAGCACCTTCTGCCCATTCCTCCCTTCCATCTGGACTCAATTTCACTCAGGATTTTCTCTACCTCCCACCCTCCAACAGCACAAGGGGATGGGAAATGAGGGTTGTGGTCAGTTCATCACACACTGTCTCTGCTGGTCCTCCCTTTTCATGCTCTTCCCCTGCTCCAGCATGCAGCCCCTCCCACGGGAGACAGTCATTCATTAACTTTGATAGCATGGGTCCTTCTCCTTCCCATGGGCTGGAGGTCTTAATGAACTGCTCCAGCATGCATCGTGTCCACGGGATGCAGTCCTTCAGGAACAGACTGCTCCAGCATGAGTCCCTCAAAGAGGTCACAAGTTCTGCCAGCAAGCTTGTGCTCCTCTTTCCATGAGTCCACAGGTCCCATCAGGCTCTTCTCTCTGAAGTCAGAGCCTTCTTCAGGCAGTCACCTGCTTTGACCTTGGGGTCCTCCACAGGCTGCAGGTGGGTTTGTGCTCCACTGTGGACCTCCATGGGCTGCAGAGGGACAGCCTGCCTAACCTTGATCTTCAGACCAGGCTGCAGGGGAATCTCTGCTCTGGCACAAGGAGTGCTTTCTCCCACTCCTTCTTCACCAACCTGGGTGTCTGCAGGGCAGTTTCTCTCATATATTCTCTCTCCTCTCTCTGGCTNCAAAGAGGTCACAAGTTCTGCCAGCAAGCTTGTGCTCCTCTTTCCATGAGTCCACAGGTCCCATCAGGCTCTTCTCTCTGAAGTCAGAGCCTTCTTCAGGCAGTCACCTGCTTTGACCTTGGGGTCCTCCACAGGCTGCAGGTGGGTTTGTGCTCCACTGTGGACCTCCATGGGCTGCAGAGGGACAGCCTGCCTAACCTTGATCTTCAGACCAGGCTGCAGGGGAATCTCTGCTCTGGCACAAGGAGTGCTTTCTCCCACTCCTTCTTCACCAACCTGGGTGTCTGCAGGGCAGTTTCTCTCATATATTCTCTCTCCTCTCTCTGGCTGCTGCTCCACAGCAGGTTTTCTCCACCTTCCTAAGTGCATGATCCCAGAACTGCTACCTCTGTCACTGATGGGGTCAGCCTTGGCCAGTGATGGGTCCATCTTGGAGCTGGCTGGCATTGGCTCTGTTGGACATGGGGGAAGTTCTGGCAGCATCTCACCTGCAGCCCCTTTACTGATTGCCGTGCAAATCCAATAGACAGAGCAACAGTAGTGGAGTTTCGAAAAATGAGATACTGTGAAAGCACAGAACAAGAGATAATAATAATTTGATGTTTATTTCTAAAAGCCATTGTTCAGTTTTTGCTGAAAGATCAAAGTAAGAATAAACTAGTGGTTTGAGTCCAATTACTGTTGCGCTTTATTACACCAACAAAAAAATACATATATGTACTGGGACCTTTAGCAGCACAAACTGCAACCTGCAATGGTTGTCCCTCAGCCACATAACATTTGTTTTCCAGATTTTCGGATCATTATTAATTCACCTCTCGATTAAAAAGGAGTTGTCATAGATGGAATCACAGATGTTTTTATCCAAACCTGAAGGTAAATTCAGAGTGGAAGTACACTGAAAAGATCCCAGATAGTTGATTTGCATAATTAGAAACCTCTTCATGATCCATGACACACACAGGTAACCTGGCACTTGCACTGAACTCCAAGGTGTATATTGCTGTTCTTTAAATGTTTCTTACACAAAAAGAATTCATATAGAGGCAGGTAAACTAGATTATTATGCTGTTTCCTGCCTTCTCAATAGGTCTAAAAATGAAAGCTTCTTTGAGGGGCTCCGTTACCTTCTCAGAGAAATGCCAGGGGAATTTTAATGGCCATTAAGAGTCTCAGCTGCAATGCAAAAGTTGGTGTAATGTATTGGCCTTAATACAGTGCCTCTTCCCATCATAGCAGAATAGTCTGTTACTGTTACACGTGTATTATGTCTATTTTCCACCTCCTTTACAAAATTTAAGTCTGTGATGTTCTCATCAAGGGAAATGATGATGGAGTTACAGAGGTCTGTGATTAAATTTGCTCAGCAGCAATCTGTAAATAACCTGCAGCATACTGTTTCCATTTTTTGTTTCACTCTGTAACCTGCAGTGAGTGTTGACTTCCAAGTACTGTTCAGCAAAAAGGAAAAGCACACAGATGACTGATTGATCCTTGTATTCTGAAATGAAAAATGATGAGCAGAAAGTCGTCAGAGGAAACCCCAAAAAAGAAACCAATTTCAAACCAGTGCATCTCTCCTACCTACTCACCTGCCTGACTACTGCAAACAGCCTTTGTGCTGTGCCTTGTCCTCGTCATAGGTCAGTGAGGAAAACTGCCATGTGTTTAGGGGAAAGCTGATTGTTGAAAGCATTGATCTCTGCAGAGAGTGGAGGCACATCAAAATGACTGTCCATTCATGAGTGACTAGAATCGATAAGGCTAGAGCCCTATGCTTTTTTCATCTATTTTTTTCTTGCCCGTAGGTTGAGTTGAGTCTTTTACTGAGCTTTGACAGACTAGAGAGAACAGGGCTTCTTCTTGACACCCCTACTGTACCAGCCAGACTTCACTGTTGACAGGTGATTCAAAACTGTACTCGTGGGCTGCAGTGCAACGTTGACAATAGTGGGATAATCCAGGGACACCACAGATGAAAGCAACTTTTTAAAGGTCTTCAAGTAGGTGTTTCCAGACCACATGGCATGTTTATTTTCTGAGATCTCATCATTCTTCAAGGACTGAAGTGCTGCTTCTACTCGGGGGAGCACGGAAGGAGGAAGCATTTGGAGATCTTTCTTACCTGCCTCTGGCAGTTTTTCATTTCTCTGTTCTTTGTACATTTGTATTCATGGAATTTGTTATTGTTGCTTAACTTCCCAGAGAAATGTTGGACTGAAGCACCTCTCTTCATTTCTCTAACTAGTGCCATTTGACCTACTAGACAATTTAATCCAGCCTCCACTTTTGAATGGATTTTCTCACAAGTGGCAATCTGTAGCGGAGTCACTTCGAGAGGCAACCGCACTGCGTGTTACCTTGCACCANGACCAGGCTGCAGGGGAATCTCTGCTCTGGCACAAGGAGTGCTTTCTCCCACTCCTTCTTCACCAACCTGGGTGTCTGCAGGGCAGTTTCTCTCATATATTCTCTCTCCTCTCTCTGGCTGCTGCTCCACAGCAGGTTTTCTCCACCTTCCTAAGTGCATGATCCCAGAACTGCTACCTCTGTCACTGATGGGGTCAGCCTTGGCCAGTGATGGGTCCATCTTGGAGCTGGCTGGCATTGGCTCTGTTGGACATGGGGGAAGTTCTGGCAGCATCTCACCTGCAGCCCCTTTACTGATTGCCGTGCAAATCCAATAGACAGAGCAACAGTAGTGGAGTTTCGAAAAATGAGATACTGTGAAAGCACAGAACAAGAGATAATAATAATTTGATGTTTATTTCTAAAAGCCATTGTTCAGTTTTTGCTGAAAGATCAAAGTAAGAATAAACTAGTGGTTTGAGTCCAATTACTGTTGCGCTTTATTACACCAACAAAAAAATACATATATGTACTGGGACCTTTAGCAGCACAAACTGCAACCTGCAATGGTTGTCCCTCAGCCACATAACATTTGTTTTCCAGATTTTCGGATCATTATTAATTCACCTCTCGATTAAAAAGGAGTTGTCATAGATGGAATCACAGATGTTTTTATCCAAACCTGAAGGTAAATTCAGAGTGGAAGTACACTGAAAAGATCCCAGATAGTTGATTTGCATAATTAGAAACCTCTTCATGATCCATGACACACACAGGTAACCTGGCACTTGCACTGAACTCCAAGGTGTATATTGCTGTTCTTTAAATGTTTCTTACACAAAAAGAATTCATATAGAGGCAGGTAAACTAGATTATTATGCTGTTTCCTGCCTTCTCAATAGGTCTAAAAATGAAAGCTTCTTTGAGGGGCTCCGTTACCTTCTCAGAGAAATGCCAGGGGAATTTTAATGGCCATTAAGAGTCTCAGCTGCAATGCAAAAGTTGGTGTAATGTATTGGCCTTAATACAGTGCCTCTTCCCATCATAGCAGAATAGTCTGTTACTGTTACACGTGTATTATGTCTATTTTCCACCTCCTTTACAAAATTTAAGTCTGTGATGTTCTCATCAAGGGAAATGATGATGGAGTTACAGAGGTCTGTGATTAAATTTGCTCAGCAGCAATCTGTAAATAACCTGCAGCATACTGTTTCCATTTTTTGTTTCACTCTGTAACCTGCAGTGAGTGTTGACTTCCAAGTACTGTTCAGCAAAAAGGAAAAGCACACAGATGACTGATTGATCCTTGTATTCTGAAATGAAAAATGATGAGCAGAAAGTCGTCAGAGGAAACCCCAAAAAAGAAACCAATTTCAAACCAGTGCATCTCTCCTACCTACTCACCTGCCTGACTACTGCAAACAGCCTTTGTGCTGTGCCTTGTCCTCGTCATAGGTCAGTGAGGAAAACTGCCATGTGTTTAGGGGAAAGCTGATTGTTGAAAGCATTGATCTCTGCAGAGAGTGGAGGCACATCAAAATGACTGTCCATTCATGAGTGACTAGAATCGATAAGGCTAGAGCCCTATGCTTTTTTCATCTATTTTTTTCTTGCCCGTAGGTTGAGTTGAGTCTTTTACTGAGCTTTGACAGACTAGAGAGAACAGGGCTTCTTCTTGACACCCCTACTGTACCAGCCAGACTTCACTGTTGACAGGTGATTCAAAACTGTACTCGTGGGCTGCAGTGCAACGTTGACAATAGTGGGATAATCCAGGGACACCACAGATGAAAGCAACTTTTTAAAGGTCTTCAAGTAGGTGTTTCCAGACCACATGGCATGTTTATTTTCTGAGATCTCATCATTCTTCAAGGACTGAAGTGCTGCTTCTACTCGGGGGAGCACGGAAGGAGGAAGCATTTGGAGATCTTTCTTACCTGCCTCTGGCAGTTTTTCATTTCTCTGTTCTTTGTACATTTGTATTCATGGAATTTGTTATTGTTGCTTAACTTCCCAGAGAAATGTTGGACTGAAGCACCTCTCTTCATTTCTCTAACTAGTGCCATTTGACCTACTAGACAATTTAATCCAGCCTCCACTTTTGAATGGATTTTCTCACAAGTGGCAATCTGTAGCGGAGTCACTTCGAGAGGCAACCGCACTGCGTGTTACCTTGCACCATAATGAGGGCAATTTCAAAAGGCATTCAATCAAAAGAAAGGGTGTTTTCTGCAAAAGGCTTGTGTCCTAGGTTTTCACTTGTCCTTATCGATGGCTGAAGCTATTGAAAAGTCTCAATCTATGTCTCGTAATTGTCAGTTTTAATTTTTTCTTAGTACAAGTTGCAGAACAATGAGGGTACTCTTAGCAGCCACTTTAGAATTCTGCAAGTTTAAGGGGAGCTGAATTGCCCCTAAGAAAATGGGAGGATTCCTGTTAGCTCAGAAAGTCCTGTTCAGAAAATTTCTGTTTACCTCTGACATACAAACAGATAGGAAGGGATGGATGACGCAGGAAAGCCAGGCAGTTGTCAGTGTACCATTCATATTAGTCTGTTTTTCGTGTCACTGGAAGGCTTTGATTTGCACAGTATATCAGAGATTACAATTACCCCTCCATTTTAACGATACCTTGTCTGTGTAATTGTTAATCAACAGTCCTTTGACATTCATGCTACAAGGCCTTGAGTCTTTTCACTGCCTCCGCCTTTCTTCCTCTTTCTCATTTAAAGTTCACGAACAGCCGGTAGATGGCTATCAAAACTCGATGCTCACAGAAAAGGGGCAGCATGGGTGGCTGTAATGCCTCCCTAGTCCATGAAGATCAACACTGCTTCTGAGGAATGCTACTTGCTGCCGAGCCTCAGCCTTGCCTCAAAAGAAGCAAACCCTACATAAGGACAGACAATGGCTTGCCCAAAAAGTGAGTGTGCAAGCCCTCTGCAGTAGTTGACGAAAAGAGTACTAGGTTTTATTAAATATTTTTGTCTGCCACTCAACTACACTGAATCTCATGAAGAAGAGCAGCAGATAATATTCTATTATTTCACTTCCAAACACAAAATTAATTCAAGTGGAAACATTTTATTCCATTTAGATGTTTTGTACCAGAATCCTAAAAAGCATCAAGGGCAGGATCTTTTCATTTGCTTTATTAGACCACTGACACAGAAAAAAACCAAAAACAAGCAAACAAACCAAACCCTAGCTTATATTAAGAAGACAGTAATACTGTAAAATATCTGACTATCTCAGTGAGGTAAACAATACCTTCTTTGAATTTTACTTTTTGTTTCGTGGGTACCTATGCAGGAAAAAAATGTCAGAGAATACTTGGTATGGAACATCTCATCTGTAGCTGCTAAGACTCCTTCTTATGATTTAAGAACCATAATATATTTTTTAGCAATTTTTTAGACTGAATAAAGGCCAATGGAGCTCCATGTTCCTATCATCATTTATTCCAGAAGACAAAGAGTTATGGAAAGTGGGATATATTTCCTTGACAAAGTGGACTAGAAACATGCAGCACTTGATATATATGAAATTAAGTTGCACTTTTGAGATTTTTTGTGTAATTAAGAATGCTAGACATCTTGGGGGGGTTGTGCTTTTTAATACAAAATAAAATTCTGATGGCATTGATGAAAATAAGAAATTAAACCATGTATGTATTCTTTGCATCCAGCTAATCCTAATTCACAAAAAATAACAGGATTTATAAACCAAGTTTGCCATATATGCTTAGCAAATATGGCAAAACCGGTGAGAAAATAAATTGAGCTAATCATTACGTAATAGTTCTGAAGATGTGCAGTTAAAACTAAGCATGTTAGAATTTTTTTTAAGGAAGTTTAAAAATGAAGAATGAACAAAATGTACTTTGAGACATGAAAAATTGAATTCCTCAGGCATCCAGGCAGTTTGGCATGAAATTGCCTTACTTTCAGAAGCAAAAATATTCATGTCCATATGAGATTTCATATAGTTATTTCTACCTGTATTACTCTACCTTTTACTTGTTTAATTTATGCAAATGAGGACACTTGTCCTATCACTCCATAATAAATATAATTATAGAATTATTTACATTGGTAAAGACTTTTAAGATCACCAAGTCCAACCATTAACCTAATTCTGCCACGGCCACTACTAAACCATGTTCCCAGGTGCCTTATCTACACAGTTTTTAAATGCCTCCAGGGTTAGGGACTCAATCACTTTCCTGGGAAGTCTGCTCCAATGCTTGACATCCCTTCTAGTGAAGAAATTTCTCCTTATCCAATCTAAAGTTCTGGTGTAACCTGATGCAATTTCCTCTCAGCTTGTTATAAGGGATAAGAGACTGACCTCCCCCTTACTACAATTGCCTTTCAGGTAGTTAGAGAGAGAGCAGTAATGTCTTCTCCAAGCTTTCCTCTTTTCTCAGGCCAACAACTCCTGCTTCCTGTAAGACTTGTGCTCCAGTCCTTTTATCAGCTTCATTGTCCTTTTCTGGGCACACTCCAACACCTAGATGCCTTTCTTGTAGTGAGTAGGCACTCAGGACACAGTAAATACGTAGACAGAGTGACAGTTGCAGATAAAGACACACGCACACATGCATACAAGGACTGGAAGAGAATGACACCTAGAGATACAGGGCTCACATGATTCCATCTAGCACTACAGAAGCTGACACAGTAATAAAGATTCAGTCTGACAGCTTCGGTTGTCAGCAGTGTCATTGTGTAGGTTACGATGAGGCAAGGACAAACTTTGGTGCAGACCAGACAAAACCTAACTATCCATTAGGTTCTTTCAGGCTTGCAGAGAAGAATAGGGAGAAATCAGGTAACTGATGACTTTGACTACTTTGACAGAGCCAGACTTCTTTGACAGAGCCAGCGTTTTTTCAGAGGTACATAGTAAAAGGATAAGAAGCCATGAACAGATCTGTATCAAGGGATTTTCTGATTAGATATGAGAAAAAAAAGTCGCAGTGAAGATCATCGAACATCAAAAGAGGTTACTCAAATCAACTGGAATGTCCTTGGAGATACTCCAAGTTAGACTGGACAACTGCAGCCACCTGAACTGTCTTCAAAGTTGGTTTTGCTTTGAGCAGGGTATCAGACCAGATGACTTTATATATTCAATAACTTTGCTATTGCAAAAGCTATACACTCTTGAGTGTCTTGACAACAGAGAAGCACCTGGTACAGCTAAATCATTGGTGTAAAGGAATACCCTTTTGTTTCCAGTATTTCAGAAAAGGGCAAGATGTTTATTAAACAAGTTCCAGTAACTGGGCACTCACAGATGGTATACATGCAATCTGAAGATCACGATAGACATATTGATTAACCTAATAGAGCTTCTGGAGAAATCCATATGTAAAAACCAAATAATTGCTAACGTTTCTTCAGTCATGAGTACAAATGTCTGGCCTCAAGAAAAGATAGGGAAACAATGCAAATCATGATAAACAGATCTAAGTGTACCCACCAAAGACTGAAGATAGAGGTGGAGACTCTTGGTCCCAGAAAGCTTACCCCTGGCAAGTTCCCACAGTGCCTAAGCTCTCACCCATCACAATCTTTATATGGAATGCTGGAAGGAATATGGAAAGCTCAGCACCAAAGGATTTGTGTCAACAGTCTTTTCAACCATGCTGAGGAGATGTTGAAATACTATCTGAAATGTCACGCTGTGCTGCTTCTGCTTCATGGGCACACGTGGGAGGTGGCTGGTCAGCACCCCTACAGTTTCATAGCGAGATCCATCACACACCATCTCAGATCAGAAAAGATCTCAGATCTCTGAACACAAAGTTTCTATTTTAGGCAAAAAATTTCATTTACCTATTCAGAATTGGCAGTCCTTACAGGAGTCATAGTTTATCAAGAGTGACAGGGTGACAATTTCCCTTTATAGAGAAAGTTCTGCCCATGAACACAGGATGCTCTACATGGGTAAATGGATAATACAAATGTCCATGTAAGCAGATACACGACACCTAGAGGACCAGCATTCTCTGACATAGCTCTCTTTACTCCTTTGCCTTTGATGTTTTTGGAGGTGACTATTCCATTTTCACCTGCCTAGTAAAATTATAATACCCATGGTAACCACAATTGAAATGGCACATCTCAGACTTTGCAGGATTTCATCACCCTGGGAAGCATCCACATGAATAATCAGCATGAATTTAGTTTCAGACCTTGATGTATTATTCAAGCAAAATAGCTTGTCAGTTACTTCCAGTGGATCAGACGATCTTCTACAAACTTCTGCCTGCTTTTTAAAAGGTATCACTTATACAGAAATCTTATTCCCCAAGGCCTCACAGTGTTTTTGGACAAAGGGATATTTCTATGTATGTGTAATGTGCGCATATATATATGTTTTTATATATATATATATATGTTATATGTTGCTATATAGGTATCGGCAGCTCAGAAATTAAAAGTGCATATAATGAAGATACAACAGCTATTTTGACTCCGTGCTCATGACCACTGCTAGAATTTGTCTCACTGTCTACCTGTCCTAGTTCCATCTGGGATAGGGTTCATTTTCTTCCTAGTAGGTGGTACAGTGATGGGTTTTGGATTTAGTATAAGCATAACATTGATGCTAAGTAGCACTTGCTTTAAGTCAAAGACTTTTCACTCCTGCTCTGCTAGTAGGAACTGCACAGAAACCTGTGAGGGAACAGCCGACACAGGTGACCAGAATTTGCCAAAAGGATATTCCACGTGATGAAAAATCATGTGTGGTATATAAATACAATGAGTTACCTGGAAGGTGGCTGACTGATGTTTGGGGACACACTCTGCATCAGTCACTGTGTTGTGAGCAATTTTATTGCTCATCACTTGTTTCTCTTGGATTCTGTTATGTCATGATGAAGATGACGATTATGATTATCGTTATTTTCATCATTACTACTTTATCATCTTTATTGTTTTTATTATTATTATTGTGTTTGGTTGGTTTGTTTCAATTATTCGGTTGTTCTCATCTAACCCCGTGAGGCTTACCTTTCTTTTCTTATTTTTCTTCCCATTGTGGGGGTGTGCGTGGAGTGATGGAGCAGCTGCATGTTACTTAATTACCAACTGGAGTTAAACCATGACACCACCTTTCTCCCTGTGTGCAGCTGGGTGATAGCAGTGCTACAGCTGTTTGACAACTTTATTCAGCTGTGGTGTTTCCAAGGTGTAGCAGCATAGCTATTGTCATTTTGGGAGTTGTAAGGAGTCTTGATATGACACTTGTTTGTTGATAAGAGAGGAGGTCAGCAAGTGTCAAAAGTGGGGGGATTTTTCTAGTTTGTCTCACGATTAGGTTTCATGCTCACACTAGAACTACTGCCTTTAGCAAGGAATAAAGCAATAAATGGTGATCTCTTTTCATGTTTACTCAATATATGTGCTGAACTCCTGGATAGTGCTGGCTGCTCTCCAAGATAACTTCCTGGAACAGCTATCATAGATACCTGCTATGACTGAGAGCATTCTCATACACTGAGTATAAGCAGCCTTGGGTACCTTCAGATATGCATTCTTTTACATCACATTCTACTGTTAAATTTTTTGTGTATAATTATATTTTGTGTATTGAATTAGACATGGTCACACCAGCTACTCACCTTTGTGCAATACCTTCCTGCCCTTTTGACAGTCGGCTGGCAGAGTTTACTTATTTTCTTCTTATCGTTGGTGGCAGTCACACTAAAGGCTGTTATCAGGGATTATTTGACTTTGTTTTCTCAATGGAGGAATAATGTTCTGAGGGAATTTTTCCTGCTGACAACTCCCCCTTTTGTGGGGATAGTTTTCCTTCAACACTAAAGAGATAATACGATAACAGAAAAGCAGAAATAGAAAAAAAATGCTGTTGTCATATCTGACATTTTCAGCAAAAGAAATAGAGTCTGCAACAGAAAGTAGATGATTTGCTACTTCCTTCCCTTTTTCAGCATATTCTTGTGAACTGCAATATCCACAGTCCTGTAACAGAAGTATTTGAAGTCTGGTGATAGCAAACGTAAGACCAGACGACCCACTACTTCTTTTCCATCTTCGGATCCTGAAAAATGTAAAGAAATAAGATGGAGTGAAAAGCAGAGTGCTGAGAAAGGCAGCTACAGGTCCAGTACTACCACACTAATTAAAAAAAAAAAA
>VXAD01010615.1:956577-976939 GCA_013399195.1 Dicrurus megarhynchus
AAAAAAAAAAAAGATAAATTACTTCTGGGCCGTTGGCATTGTGGATTTTAACAGGTATATTTATAAAAAATATTATAATTTCACTGGAGAGTACTAGAAAATCATCATTATAATAGATGGAAAAAAATTGGGAGTATGGAATAACATTTAATCCAACCAGAAAATACATTGCTAAATTCAAGTTTTGCAAGTTATGCCCTATTCTTTATCAGTACTGTCTGGCAAAGTGCACCACATACTTTGCACCCAAGGACAGATCAACTCTGCACATAACAATTTTTCATAGGCTATAGCAGTTTATGCTCCCTCATGCCACAAGAGTGTGAACCGTCTTCAGAAACTTGCCCTGCTGATGTAAGTCACCATTCAACTTTTTACCCAGCGTTCTGTAAGTCAGGTGCATTTTTGAACTAAAACCCTCACCTGACTGCAAAAGTCCTGTGCTTCAAAGGAGCAGAGGGGTGCACATAATCCCCTGAGTATGGATCAAGATCTGCAGCCAGGGTATCAACACTGATTTTTTAGTTTAAAAGCTATTCACAAGGATTTTATCTTTAAAGATTGGAAGGATATAGTTACTTATTGAATATTTATTGGACATATGTGTGAATGTGAATGTGCCACATAAAAATATAATTTACATCGTAAATTTGTCTAGGCACTCATCAACTGCTAGAAATGTCACAGAAGTGTATTGGATCACTTTTTTTTTAATGCCAATTATTGTTACATTTCTTCTTATTGAACAACATTTCCAACACCACGTTGCCCTGTGCTTTAGCTCTGTGTTTTTCAACTAGTATGTAATTCACTCTGTGAAAAATGTTTCAGAGCTCTGCTCTGTAATTATCTTCATCCTTGCAGCATTTTAAGAGAGGCTTTCTATTTTTCTCCTAGTGATTGAGCAACACATTTGCAAAAATGTGTTGGCCTATCACACAGAAGAGTTAACTCAGTAAATTCAGCAAATACAGTTTGGAGACTATGTAGCTGTAAATCTCCAAGAAAACAGGATTCAGAAACTGCAATAATTCTAGCACAAGTTTCAGTTAAGAAAATATTCCAAGTTAGGATTTGGTATGGAGGGAAATAGAGATGTTTTTCATCATTCTCTGTATTAATACAGAAGTGAGGAACTGGGACTAACTCCAGATTGGTTTTAGGTGCTTGCAAAAGAGATGTCAAAAAACACTTGAAGCTCTTAGTTTTATTTTTGAGAAACATGTGTCCAAATTATTTTAGATTTGAATGTGTATGATGGTATTTTTAAAGCTCCACAGGTAGTTTAAACTTCTTTCTTCAAAATAACAGAATATAATGAAAGCATATCTGTAAATATTCATCATTTTCCTGTCTGAGGATTTGAAAGGCACTGTTATGATTTTAATAAAACATTCATTTCTGCTGATGTTTAGAATGGTTTTTCCCAATTTCAGAAATGTTTTCACTAGATTTTGCATGCAGGGTTAGGAAATATAATACAGTATCTTTTAAGTGAATTGCTATTATGGCAGGCATTGCAATCAGCGTTTTAAGTCACATTATTTTATAGATTGCTATTAAACATAATTAATTGCTTCGATTGTGTATCTCCATGTGAATATGCACATGAACTGAAACACTTGTTCATATACACATACATGTAAGTAAATATTTACACTCTGGACACATATACCTGGACAAAGGAAATACAGCCACTGCAAAACCTTGTTTTAAAATTGTGCGTTATAATGTTGTCAAAGTCCTAGATGGAAATGTCATTTTCTGTCATAGCTTTGTTGCTACTGTTTCTGTTTCCCTATCGTTTCTTAAAGCATGAGTAAGACAATTGAGAGATACTTGCATGATAACAGACATGGTGAAATCAATGTTTCAGGCTGTTTGTACAGCTACAGCTGAATTTAACAACTTCGGCCTTTTATTTCCTAAGTCTTTCTATCTTTGGCAATTTTCTGCCTGTCTCAGTTTCCTACCTTCTGTGGTTATTTTCCTAAAAGCAATCAGAGTAAATTCCTCAGGTTGTGTTGGTCATGGGAGCAGTGAGACTGGCAGATATAACTTCTCTGATTTCACCCATTTCAGTTCATCAAAGCAGAGGTTTCAAAGGAGTGAAGATCAGGTTCATGTATGTTCTTCTGCCTCTGCTGTAAAGCATCTCTCAAGACTCACCTATGTGTGTGGGGTGCCAAGCAGAAAGATCACTTGCAGTATTTAAAATAACCAGATACCCATAAGTGGTTTTCTGAAAAAACACTGTGTTAGTAAGGGCTGCTACTTTCAGAGTTTGGCTAGATGAGGTAATAAGACATAAACACACAGGCAGAGATCGCCCACATCCTGGGAAAGCTTAAGTTTGTAGTTACCTTGCTTGAGGAACCGGCACTGCCTTCACAGGGCCTTAACCTTTGCATTGTAAATGTTGTGCACCAGAAGTAAAAAAAGCAAAACTATTAACAAGAGCATGTGAGAGTCAGGACTGGACTTCCTGTCCTCAACTCTTCATCCCTAGCCATGACAATTCCTCTATTTTCCCTTCCTTTCAAATGGACACAAAGGGTACCTTTCTTCTTAATCTTCCAGCCACCAGAGCTAAAGCTGTAAGGACTGGCAAGACTGACATAAATACCTACTCCTATCTCTACCACCATTGTACTGTACTTTAAACTACCTCTGCTGATTTTTATTCTCCCAAACATTTTAATGTTAAAATTGCTGATACATTTTTTTTAAAAATGGAGTAATGGCTAAAATTCTGATAAATTGCAGTGGGTGTTATTTTTGCTAATTTAATATAATGGATGCAGCCTTTTCACTAAGGTAGCAATTAAGTCATCACTGTTGCCTGGCCTACACAAATTTATTGTGTCTCAGTTTATTGCTCTTACCTTCAGAACCATTTTGACACAAATCTGACACCAAAGTCAGAAATCCCACAGACAAAACTGGTAGAAAAAGAAAAGTCATTAACTGAAACTCCTATTTTTTATTATGCTTCACTGATATTAAAATAGTTGCAATTAGCTCTGTCTCTAAAACATTGTTTCCTCCTGCAATCATTGTTGCTGCAGGTTTATGTCTGTTTCGGTGTATTTTCACTCTGAATAAGGAATATGCACAGGGACACACAACCAGATACATCCATCTTTAAGGTGCTTCAGCTGCATTGCTCGTCTTTTAATTCTTGGTTTGATTATGAGCAATATATGTACCAGATTCCCATACTTATGTGAAGCCAGTCTCTTGGTTTTTCATAGAAGCCAATGTAGTGATGCAAAAATAACTTCCATTACAAATTATTGTTGTTGTGGTTGTGGTGGGTTTACTTATTTATTTTTTTTAATATCATTGCTACAGCTGCTCCTACCAAAACTAAAGTAGTGTGTCATAGAATCATAGACTCACAGACTGGCCTGGGTTGGAAGGGACCTTGCAGATCAGCTTGTTCCAAGCCCCCTACCATGGACAGGAACATATTTCACTAGACCAGGTTGCTCAGAGCCCCATCCAGCCTGGCCTTGAACACTTCCAGGGATGAGGCATCCACAACTTCCCTAACAACTTGTTCCGATGCCTCACCACCCTCACAGGAAAGAATTTCTTCCCTAACCTAAACCTGGTCTCTCTCAGTTTGGAGCCATTCCCTCTTGTCCCATCACTACATGCTCTTGTAAAGAGTCTCCCTCCATCTTACTTGGAGGCTCCCTCCAGGTACTGGAAGGTTGCAATTGGGTCACCCCAAAGCCTTCACTTCTTCAGGATGAACAGTCTCAATTCTGTCAGCCTTTCCTCACAGGAGAGGTTCTCCATCCCTCTAATCATCTTATTGACCCTCCTCTGGACTCTTTCCAACAGGTCCATGTCCCTCCTGTGCTGGGACCCCAGAGCTGGATGCAGCACTGCAGGTGGGGTCTCACCAGAGCAGAGCAGAGGGGCAGAATCCCCTCCCTGGCCCTGCTGCCCACGCTGCTTTGGGTGCAGCTCAAGATAAAATTGGCTTTCTGGGCTGCGAGGGCACATTGCTGGGTTGTGTCCAGCCTCTCATCCACCAGTACCTCCAAGTCCTTCTCAGCAGAATCTGCTCATCCCATGGCCTGTGTTGATACATGGGGTTGCCCCAACCCAGGTGCAGCTGCTTGCACCTGGTCTTGTTAAACCTCATGGGATTTCCATGGGCCCACGCCTTGAGCTTGTTCAGGTCCCTCTGGATGGCATCCTATCCTTCAGTGTGTCAACTGCACCACTCAGCTTGGTGTCATCAGCAAATTTGCTAAGGGTGCACTTGACTCCTTTCTTCACGTCATTAATGAAGATATTAAATAACACTGTTCCCAATATGCACCCGCAAGGGACACCACTTGTCACTGATGTCCATCATGACTCTGAGATATTGACCCCTACCCTCTAGATGTGACTGTTTAACTACTTTCTTAGCCATCAAATCAATCTCTCTCCAATTTAGTGAGAAGGATATTGTGGGACCTATGTCAAAGTCTTTACAGAAGTCCAGATAAATGACAACTGTAGCCCTTCCCCTGTCCACTGATGAAGTCACTCCATTGTAGAAGGCCACTAGTTTGGTCAGGCAGGACTTTGGTGAACATGTGCTGGCTGTCCTGAATCACTTCCCTGTCCTCCATGTGCCTTAACTCTTAACATAGTTTCTAGGATGATCTGTTTCATGATCTTCCCATGCACAGAGCAGAAGCTAGCTGTTCTCAGGGTCCTCCTTTCTCCCCTTTTTAAAGATGGGTACAATGTTTTCCTTTTTCCAGTTCCCTAGGACTTCTACCAGCCGACATGACTTTTCAAATATCTTGGACAGTGGCTTGGGATCTACATCAGCAAGTCTCCTCAGGACTCTGGGCTGCATCTCATTGGGTCCCACAGACTTATTGTAAGTTACTCTTTTACAGCAGATCAACAAGGAGTCATCAGGTTTTTATCTCAAGCCTCATATCTAACAAGCACAATGGTCAAATTCTTTCCTCCCAGTTTAGCCAGCAATTTGAAGATGCCATTATTTCTTTTTAATATTCCTAAATTGATTAGGAATGGAAGCTAACATAACATGGCACAACAATTTTCTTTGCACCTGACCTTATGCACACTTGTTTTCCGTGCTTGTTTTGAGTAGTGATAGTAGTGCTGGAGGAAGTCAGAACTCTCAGCATTTTCACCATGGCTTTGCAAAATGCCTGCATGCCTTGGCTTCCACAGGGCTTTCCCAGCAATCCAAAATTAGACACAGATCAAGTTTTTCCTAGTCTCCCTAAAAATTTTGTGATATCTCAAGGAAGTTAATACAAATACATATTTCTGATAAGGATCTCCAAATTTCACTCTAGCTATTAAGACTATTTGAGAAATGGGTGTTCATGTGCCCCCCCGGTGTATAACTCTATAATGAGAGAACAGAGTGACAGAAATTGAAAAGTGTCTATTTTGGTTACCTACACCAGTGCCTGTAAGCAGGCTCAAAGTGTTTCCATAATTTGTCTGATAGAGAAAGCCTTCTCCATTCAGGAAGAAATGTCAAGAGAGATACCATCACTGCCTTGAAGGGTCAGGACCTGTCCTGCCTTGGCAGTCTGTATGCTGCTTGGTGGAGAGGCATGTGAGCATAAAGACCATTCCAGCCATGTACTGCAGGTAAGAGCATGGACACACACAAGGACCATGAAGTATCCAGCATGTTATCAATTGGCAGCTGAGTTTACCTTATTCATGTAGCCATGCCCCAAGCACCACTAGAATAAACCACCTACTAATAAAGCATTAATATACAGCAGGTGCCTAATTATGTAGACCAAGTTACAACTGGCCCTCATTTTCATGTGAAAAATTGTGGTTTTTGAAAATCCTAGCTGAAGGCTTTGTAGAAACGATATGCTGTCACATCAAAACCCAGTCATATCAGGTATCCTGGTCCTTGGTATAATACAAGACCCAGGGGACTGATCAGTTTAAAAAGAGAAACTAGTCCACCCCAGGCAAGAAAATAATTCAGAGCAACACTAATTCACACTACCAAATGGAATAAGACAGCAAGCTTTCTGCTCTATCAATAATCTCACTCTCTCTTCAGTTACCCTCCTCCCCTACAGGGAGAAAAAAAAAGAAAGAAATCTGCTTCTACCAGCTACTGCAGTTTCAGGGGATTATTTTTATTCCCCTAAATTCCAGTTTGGTTAAGAACACTGTTCCTACCACAAACAAAATTCCACATGTTTGTGCTGGGTAAATAGGAAGCATTACAGGAAAGAGAATGTTTTAGTCATCTCTTGCAGAAGGTGTACTATAATTCATTTCCAGCTAAAGGAGGTCCTATCCTCAGCTCAGCTCGTTGAAGGGATTAAATATGTTGTCTTTAATTCCTCTAAACCCAGGAAAAGGAATTCCAGATACACTAGTATTTCATATGTCCAACAGCAACACCAGTTCAGGCACCAAGGAAGCTCTGCTCCTGCAATAAAATCAAAGTGTTACACTAGGCAGTCGGGGTCTTTCCTTCTCCCTACCCCCATTTCCCTTGCTGCAATCAACAGCTAAATTGATCTGACACTTCATCCATATAGCAAGGACCCCAGGGAGAGGGGAAGTATGCACTGTGTAGAGTGCATTGGGGAAGAGAGGACCTGGGTGGGTGTCAAGGGGTGGGGGGAGAGATAAAGGGTTCAAAAGTAAAGTCATCAAAAATAATGAGAGTGTTTTCTGCCCAGCTTCCCCTGCAGCAGAGGAGCAAAGTGCCCTTTCAGATTGGGTGTCCCAGTCCACAGCTGAAATAACTGGTCACAGAAAGCTGCAAGCAAATTGCCTTGACAAGGCTGTTACTGTTGTTAAGAGTTCAAAGGTTTTGGACACTAGGTCAGCAGCTGCCAATCAAGCAGACAGAAAAAGCTGCTCATTGAGCCTGTGATTTCTACCTAGGCCGCTATTATCCCTGACTATTCCTGTACCTCAGCAGCTCCTCTGATTAAACTAGCCTCCCTTTTACATCTCTTTCAGAGTGAGATTCACACACTAATTAGTTGCCTGCTCTCCACTGGGATGTCAGACCCTCAGTCAATTTATCTCTATTTCAGCCTGCTCAGAGTGACTTCCCCAGTTATCAAAATTTAATCATGCCTTCAAAAATGTTGAAAAGTGGTCATTAGAGGCAAAAGGCCACAGGATACAATATTCATTTTTCTCTATCTTCCAGTCATCCAGCTGGCATCTATAATGGATATCCTGGGGGCTGTGAGAACACGTTGATTTATGCAACCTTGCTCTTGCTCTCACTGTGGTGCACCAGCCTGCTTTAAAGAACAGGTTTTAACAAGGTCTGAGGTGGGAGGACATTAATCATGGTAGCATTGTATGTGAAAAAGGGTGCTGTGTAGTCAGAAGAACCCCCTACAGCAGGGCAGTTAGATTTTTTTACCACCTTCTCAGAGATAAAGGAGAGTTTGACAATTGATTAGACCTTTCTGTAACCTTGCAGTCCTGTGAAATGATGAGAGAGAGAAAGGGAGGGGAAAGAACAGTGAGAGGGGGAGGGAGAGAGAGACAGAGAATGATTCTCATACTGACGGTCTTAAATGTGCAATAACTTTATGATTCTTGACTGAAACTGGCTATCAAAATCAGTCCCAACTCAATACAGTCTAAAAAAGAAGATCATTCTTGGAATAAGAGTCCTTTCAGCTGTACATGTCAGAGGCAATCATGGGCACCAGCAGCCTGCAGTGACTTCCCTGAATACTCTGTATTGCACAGTGAAACCCTGATAAAAATGGCATTGGATAACATCAATCCAAGTTGTAACATTCCAAAGTAGGTTTCAGCAAAATCAACAGTGATGAATCGAAATTTGTTGACAATAGGCTGGGGGGTGAGGGGGAGCAGGGTGGGGGGTAGTGGTGGTGTGATTATTATTCTCTCTTTTTCTTCCTTGAAACCAGAGGAATGATTTCCAAACCTTGGTGCACGCAACTGAATGCATACATTTGCATGTGATGAGCCAATGCAGAATATGAAGGCAAAACCTGAGTGCGCAAATCAGAGCCTTGCTTTACCCATGGAGGGTTCCCCGGCGCGCAATGCATATGTAAATGAGTGCTGAAAACTGGGTTCACCTAATTTGTTTACTCTACCATGACATCAGGTGTTTTTTCCATTGACCAATAGACAGCAGAGTGGAGGGTCACAACTTAAGAGTGGCTGGAGCAGGGCACAGTATGTTCTGCCTACTCCATACCCACTCTGTCAACGTGACTTAATCTTTAACTGCAATCCCCCTGCTATTGCAGTCCTGAGCTTTATTCTCTATCAGATGCAATATTTGCCATTTTCCATTATCCTGTCCTGGGATCTCTCAAGCTGAAGAAGTCTCCTGAGCTCTCACCCTCCCTCCTTGCTGATACTTGAGACCCTGGGGGTAAATGTTCAGCACAGTATGCAGGCATTGAGCTGAACAACTCATTACTTGTATGGGGAAGAAAATGCAACTAATCCTCGTATCGTGCTGGAAATTTAACCCTGGATGTCATAAGACACTGTTCTTTTCCACAGACAGAATTAAAATGAGCTGGAGAGAATTTAAAATAAAAAGCCTCAAAAGCATTTTCCAATTTTCCCCTTTGGCATTGGTGGACTGAAATCCCTTTCTTGGCTGTGGCCAGCCTGCCAGTCTACCTCGGTTTTCTGTTTCCAAAGCAGGTCACTGCAAGCCACTTCAGAAAGTGCTTGTTAAGGGCAATGTTACCTACTGATCTAGGTATTACAGGTCAGTAAAGTAAATGACATCAGATCTTTAAAAGCTTTGGAGCTACAAAATGCAGGGCCAATTTTTTTTTCAAGTATACAAGGATATTTCTCCACAACACCTTCTCCCTAGTGAATGTGAGGATGTCTTCCAGGCTATGACTCAGTCTGTGTGTTTCAAACATGCACTGCAATACTAGATAACAGCTTCTGCATTAGGTTGCTAACCTGTTTCTTGCTGCAGCAGGAAGGACATCAAGCACCAGCTATTCTTCAGCATATCAGCTACTCCAGGCAAGAAGTTCAGTTGTCACTAAGCAGCCTGTGTTATGATACACCATGAGACATATTCAAAAGGATTTAGACTTAAAATTTGAAGGGGTACATTAGAGCTATGAACAGAAGAGTGCATGTGCCTAGCCACATTATTTTCAAACTGGAGCCTTTAAATTCAGGGGCACTGGTTTACACAAACAAGCTCTGAGTACATTAGCCAAATGTAGTCAGACATAGTATTTGTCTTGGACTGTAGTAGAGTGATACTGAAAGGTCGCTCAGTTTTCGAAAAAGGCTGGGGGAGTTCTGCCCTCAGCACCATTGCAAAAACCAGCAGTGTTGTCTGGAGAAGAAACCCTCAGTTTTCTGCTCTGATTTTTGAGCTTCCAGTCAAACATATTCTACAGGCAGCACATATGTGGGACATCTCTCGTACAAGAGGAAACATTATTTTTGAGGCAGCAAGAATGAATCTTGAATATAAGCACCAAAGACGGAGTGTAGGTGGGTTTTACTAAAAGACAGAGCTGTCACATTTCTCTTTGGTGACTCAAATTATTAAAAGAATATTCGTAAGGAAAAATATCATCTCTTTTTCTGGTCTGTTACAAGGTTACACTGTATGAGAGGGAAGGGAAATTAAAAATCCAGGGAAATGTTGACTGCATGAGAGTAGTAGCCTGGTAGTTGCTAATATTTTGGACAGCAGATATTTTATGTCAACACCTCCCCATATTGTATGTCAACAATATAGAAACAGAGACATTAGTTGTGCTTTCTGTTTGGTAGAAATGAGTGGAAGTACAATACTAAATTATGGTTTTGCTCCATGTACTCTGCCTTCATGGCACTGTTGGCAAGCACGAAAGCTGTAATTTTCATTAAAAGACTCATCCAGATATTTGGCAGCAATTATATTATTCCTAGAGAGACTCAGCCACAAACAGAAAATTAACTCAAAATGCAGTGCTCATATTAGATTTATCTTAATTTTTATTGTTTATCAGTGGTACAAAAAGAAAGAAGAACCTACAAGGACATTTAAAATAAATGAATAAATAAATAAACCACATCAAAAGGCAACAAGATACTAGTGACTATGTAGAGTAGCAGTTCAATCTCTATTTTTATATCAATAATGTAACAGAATAAAACCAAGTTAAGACCTAGAGCAAAATCCATTTAAAAAATAGCAGAATATATCCAGACTGCATGGAGAACCTGAAGAAATAGCAATACACTTACAGTATTGTAAAAATTCTGACTATGGCTGATGATAAAATTGGAAGAATATGTATACATCCATTTGCCTGTGGGTCTGCATATATGTTTATGCAGATATAATAGCTAGTTCATATAATAGTGGAACTGAAAACTGTCAACTAAAAGCAGAGGAACTTACATTGTATATAAAGCACTTCCAACAGGCAAAGACTCATGCTCTATTTTTCCTACTTAAGGATCCAAACTGACATAAAATAAGTACTTCAAGAGACACAATTTTTCAATTGGAAGATTCTTAGTAATGGACTATTAGTCAGATCCAATAAATAACAATATCAGTAATTTGCATGCTGTAGTAGTGTTGTAGACATAGTGCACTCACCAGAAAAAAAATTAAATGCTAAAATTTTTCAAAAGTCTTAATTTAAAGGAACATATCCCAAGCCATGTGACCCTGAGTCACTCCACAGCTCTGGAATTTCACTCTGAAATTATCATTCAAGAAAATACCTAATCCCAAGAAGTTTAACTGAAACTGCAGTTAGCAGTAGGAAAAGCCCTAGAATGTCATCGCAGATACTGTGAAGAGATTGGGAGTGCTTGTACAGCTTTCAGGCAAATGGCTTCCTTTCTTGAAAACTGAATTGTGAATTTTTATATTGTAAATTATAGGATAGACCAACACTGATATCCATAAAAAAAGTATTGTCAAAATAGTTCAAAATAAAAGCTTTTAGAAGGAACAACATTCATTATTTTTCACATATTGCAGTCACTAGGAGAGTGCACATTCAAAAATCCAGATGCTGTCCATTTCACAAATAACACTGAATATTGTAAAGCAAAATATTTTTGTAAATATGAATGCAGAGATGTTTTCTTGGTTATGGGTTTTGAGAGGGAAATAATAATGTACCATTATTTAATTTTTTTGAATCAGTGTTTTTATTCTTACTCCTGCACAAGGCAAAAAAGGTACAATATTGGGAGCTACTGCTAAATCTATTGAAACAACCAGACAATATGAATATTACTTGCCACGACAAAATACACATTTTCAAGATAAAATAACCTACATGTTCTAAAGTAACCCACATATAGCAAAATTATGACCCTGCTATATTTATACACATGGGTGCAGTTTTCATACACTGTTATAGTCTCATACTGTATATCTTTAAATCATGCTGCAAAAGTTTCTGTCTTCCCCTAATGTCGGCTCTAATTTAGGATGAACAACTACTCTCATAAAGAAAAACTGCTGCTGCTGCTGTTTATTAGGCTGCAGAAAGGTCTTGCTGACTAATGTCCCAGGATTAAATGAATGTGGAATAATAAGAGCTGATTTATTTGTGCTCCAGCAGGATAAAGCTGCCACTGATTTTACAAGAAACTATTCATCTGAGGACTACTATAGCTAGTAAATTGTGGCTGTTGCTGAAATTAGTCTCCAGGCCTTCGTACAATCTACAGAGTGAAGTAGCAATGCGGTAATAAAGCTATTGTGAGTACTTGGTGCATTTAAAAGGTCCCACTTTCATCCAAGTCTTAAGGGATTCTAGAAGACAGCTTTCAGAGTTTGCCATCAGAATGTCTACCAGCCTTTGCCTACAATTTTCGTTTCTACACTGGGAATGTATGAGAATTAAAAATGTATAGGTGGCAATGAAGGAGAGGAAATCTCATGACTGTGAGGGTTGAGCTTTTCTTTTTTCTTTTCACAGATAGGACTAATGTTTTCATTTCAGAATTACAGTGGGTACACAGGTCTCCATCCAGACCAGAAATTTTACGAAGACCAGTAAAGTGAATCCTTTATAAGATAGCAAAGAAACCATTTTTTTTTAAGACTTCCTAAAAATTTTCTGGTGTTTGCACTAAGATAATAATAAACTGAAAAATTCCCAAATCACGTTAAAAGATAAAAAATTAAATTGGCTGATGTCCTGGGCTGATGTTATGAGGCTCCTTTATTCCACAGCCGCCTGCTCAGTGCCCCAGTCCCTGTATCTTTAGGGCGGGCCCGGGGCGCGGGGCTGGAGCCGCGAGGCCCCAGGTGCAGCGCAGTTCAACGGCTCCGCCCCACGGCCCGGGGGGAGCGGCGGGAGCCGGGCTGGGGGCAGGGAGCGCCCCGGCACCGCTGCGCTGCTCTCTCTCTCTCTTCTGGGGCTTTGGTTGGTCCCGAGGCTTAGGAAAGGTTTTGTTCGTTTTCCCCTCTTTCTTCCCCTGACCTCCCTGCTTTCCTTCCCTTATCTCCTGCCCGGGGGGCCTGTGCGGTGGCCCCGGTGGGCCTGCGGGGTGGCCCCGCCGGCCCGAACCCCGAGGAAGACACGAGCATCGCCTGCTGTGAGGAGGAGAATCGGCGCTGAAGAAGCGGTACAAGGTTTCCATCTGCACTTCTCCAGCAGCCTGCTGTGTGGACTCCCCTTCCCGGAGACGGGGGGTGGGGGGTGACCACTTAGCGGCTCCTCCCGGGCATCCTTTCCTTTTTCTCCCTTTTTTTTGTTCTCCCAGTTGTGTTTTCTGTTAATAAATAGTTCAGGTTTTTTTCCTTCCACTTTCATTGCTGTTGTTAATTTTCCCCCTTTGGTGGAGGAAAGGGGGAGGCCCCTTTCCCTTGGGAGGAGGTGCTCACTCCAGAGCGTCTCCTCCTAAAAATTTTGTCTCTAAAACCGGGACAAAAATTTGACGCCCAACGTGAGGCTCGAACCCACGGCCCTGGGCTTTAGGGTCCCGTGCTCTACCGACTGAGATCATCCCCCCAGGACAGCTGAATAGTAAGAAATTACCACAGCCCTTTACAAAGAAGAAATAATGGGAAATTATGCAAATAAGGATTTAAAAGTGAAAACCATACTTATACAGGACTGGGAGCATTATACCCTGATCCAATATAAGGCTGAAAAGTAGTATGTCAGACAGAAAACTGCAGAGATATGAGTGAATGGCTGAGCCCTTTGGAGAACCCCGATATTGAAAATAGAAGTGGAAGTCTTTTCATGAAAAATTTTGTAAATCTCAACACATAATTTTTATTTAAAATTAATTACATTTTCATCAGGAATATTTCTTCAAGGCTAAAAATCAGATTGTATTTCCAGAATTAACTTTGATTCTCTGTCTTGTATGTATTCTCCGAATAAAATACAACACACACGGCTCTCCAAGTTCTTATTTACTAAATCCACTTCAGCTGGAATAAATGAATACACATGTTCTACATACATTGGTATGTCAGAGTGTGGTAGCCCCTACTTCTTTCTCAGGAAAGCCCAGTTGGTAATACTGCTGTAGTACTGTTGGCATGATATGCATCTCTGTGGAAATGAGTATGAGCAGCGCACACCACCTGAAACTCCAACATTAACTCTCACAACTGATTCTGAAGTATCAGTGTGACTTACACAAAGGCATCACACAACCACACACTTTTAAACAAGTAGAACACACACATAAAACAAATGCAATCTTTAAAATTACAGTTGAGAGATAACACCTCCTATGAAGAATTCTGCCACTTCATTTTACCCTTCTTGCTATTTTTGTTGCCTATTTTTGAACTGAACACAAAAGTATATGGGATCTATTTAGGTTTAAAACGAAAATTAGGGCTGAGATTTCTTCAAGTAAAGAGCATCCATTAGTGAATTATTCCAAGGTATTGAACAAGCTGAGAGTGTCCTCTATCTCCAGTTTAGAATTTGCTTGACAACACTTTTCACCTACAGCGTATTTCATTTCTTTGCATCGTAACTATAGTGACAAATTTTGTCCATAAAATATATTGCACTCAGCACTAGAGCTTTTTGTTTTCAAATGAAAGGTTATCAACCTTTTCTTTTTATGCAATGCTTTATAATTGAGTGGTATGCCACCCATCTTCAACTATCCTATCCCTGCTTTCAGGCATAGTCAGTCCTTACACTGTATATTATAAATATTTCTCACAGTGTATACTTAATAGTGCCAAAAGCCCTACAGGGGAGGACTATTGCGAAGACAATACTATAGCTTTAAGTTCCTTTTCAGGAGAGGAGGTGACAGGTGTCCATACACTTGAATGCCAGCATCCATGATGACTGTAGCAAAACTTACCACTGACTCTAAGATGAACATTTAGGTACAATTGAACCTTTCATTTTCAGAAAACGAAGCTATTTCTAGGCTCTTAGGTACTAAAATTATTACCAAGCTCAATTCAAATTTCTAAAACGATGAACTGGTTTTATACTTAGGAAAAAAGCATTAAATTTTTTTTTCTGACAGTCCTCTCCCTTCAAGAGCTTTTGAACATCTAGTTGTTGCAAATGAACAGGAACTGTGCATTTTGAGAAAGGGAAGAAATGCAGTGAAAGAAACCAAAAGATACTGAGAATAAACACCCAAGGCATCCCAGTAAGGGAAAATTAAGTTAGCACACTGGCTTAGTCTCAGTGATATTTGGTGCAGTGCATGACAGAGTATATTTTAATGAAGATTTCAAAATGCACACATTACACCGACAAAGTACCATAACTGCTGTTTAGAAACTCAGAGATAGTAAGTATGAATATAGCCAAAGTGTGAGCAATGGTTTTAAATCTTTCTAGCTGCGTTGTTTTTTTCCCCCTTGCATTTTTTCCAAGCTTTTTTTATAAATTTTTAAAAAAACAAGACAAAAACAAAACAAAACACCAAAAGAAACAAAAAAATTACAAAAGCCCTGCAAACAAACAAAAAACCACCACCAAACAACTACATACTCTCTCAAGGAAATTTTTCAGTTATAACCAAGTGATTTTGAACCAGCATACCAGACGTATCAGCTGTAAAACTGGGGGGCTGGGGAGGTGTGATGTGGAGGGTTTTCAAAGGAAAGCACTTACAGTGCTGTTTTCAAAAAGCAACAAAGTGAAAAAATCTGAGGGATTCCTTATTAGCCTTTGGCATTGGATTTTTACAAAAGATAATCACAGCTACAGAAGCATGTATTTTCTCCATCATTCATAAGGCACAATACTAGTTACTGATCATCTTCGTTATCTTGTCAGAATAAAACAGCTACTGAATTAGATGCTGCTCTTTTATTGAAACTGAAAGGATAAATTAACTTCTTAAAATTCAATTGTAACTCTAGCTGTTCCCAAAGTAACAGTAACGCTCACCACAGTGTTTCATCAGTTTATCACCTGTGGTTATATTTAGTTCTAGTCAAGATTTTGTGCCATATCTAATATCAAGATAATGCCCTAGATCTAGGGGGAAAAAAAGGTTAAATCAATGTTATTAACTTCTTAATAATTAATTATTAATAATTAATAAATTAAGGTTATTAATTACTGGGAGTAAAAAATTAAACTTCTGTTTCTCTGAATATCAAGGAATCCAGCAAGGAAGAGCATTGCTTTCCTCTCTGTGCAAAGCCTTTCAGACAGAAGAGTTCAAAAACATCTTCTCTCAGACAAACCTCTCTCAGTAGTGATTCAAGCTGCTACTTGTTCCCAACGTTTCTCTTTTTTCTATCTGTTTTTCTGAGATGTTTTCTTTGCTCTTCACTTTTTTCTTGTTCTTTTTTATAAGCATACTTTTACTACACATTAAAAATAGGCATGACAAACAATGTATGGATATTCATACATAAAGTTCAAATATTTTTGTGGGACTATATTTGCTGAAAATAGTGACAGATGACAGTGTTCAGAGTATAATCTGCTCCCATATCCCAGAGAGTTTTTGACATTTCATATTATATTCTTGCTGACTTCCATGCACAAACATATGAAGATTTCAGGAACAGTTTGTTGTACATATGCAGCACTCACAAAGCTTTAACATAAGAAATTAAGTTTATTCAAATTAATCAATCTTTTTCTCTGGTAAATGTTGAAGGATAATAGTGTAAGGAATTTGAGTTACATTTGTTATGTGAGGAGGAAATTCAAGCCACAGCCCTGTTCTAACTGGATGTAAGGGTTGTGCTTGTGTGCTGTCATCAAGCCCCCAGGCCATCCAGGAGAGCTAATCAGTTACTGCATAGGTGTGAGAGCAGACAGACCTAATGCATGGTGATGGACTCCACTTCCAGCTGCCTCTGTGACAAGGAGGTCAAGAAACGTTTGGACAATGCTCTCAGGCACACGATGTGATCCTTGGTGGTGGTGCTGTGCAAGGCCAGGAGCTGGGCTCCATGATCTTTGTGTGTCTCTTCCAACTCACCACATTCTGTGATTCTGTGGAAGTGTTTGACTAGATGCTACAGGACTCTCCAGGATAATTTTGGTATCTGGAAGATTCCCCCATCAACTGTTCATAGGTCAGCTGATGCTCACTATTTATACACTTACATATATTGATTAACATCCTGGGTGGAGACTGGCCATTCAGACAGCTCCAGCTGCATGTCTGACCAAACTGCACGCAAATGAGACCCTAGTGAATTTCAAAAACTCATCCTGCAGATACAGAAATAGCCATGTAGGATGACCTTTTCTATTTGTGCATGTTTCCGTTGTACATATTTTAAGATAATCAATAGCAATGGATGGATTGTGCATATGTGGGAGTGCTCACACAGAAACACTGACCTTGTGAATTCTAAGAATTCATCAGAGCAGTTCAGGGAGTCTCAGCTCAGGAAAGAAGGCATTGCAAAGCCCTCCTCAACCCAGAAACCTGACCACTGGGCTCCAGGGATTCAGTTCCACATGGGATTACTAAACTTTGCAAAAGAATAATAAAACTAGTTTTAAACAAACAGTGTGGCAACAGAAAAAAATATGTGCTGGAAATCCATCCTAGAGACTAGGAACTCATACTGAAAGATGGTAGCACTGAGCAGGTAACCATCAAGTCTAAAATATTTTTTCTTAGATTGTCCTTCCAATACAGTTTCTGTAGACTTACATAGGTAAAACTCTCAGCTAATCTTTTCTTTTCAGAGATGTCCTGAAAATAGATGGAGGAGCATTCCTAAATCTGCAAAAGGACCATAAAAACTACTAGACTACTTCATCAGAACTTTGTAGTGAATTGGCTTTTGACAAAACATCTCAGTAATAGTTTGGCAAGGAATTTTTTTGTTGTTGTTCGAATTAGTGCCTTTTACAACTTTCTTTTTTTCTTGTGAGCACAAACTTAGATTGCTTCCTTCTATATTTATATCCACACTATTGTTCAAATTATTATAGACTAAGAACATGGTATTTTGTTAGCATTGAGTAGGAAGCTGTTCATCTTAAGTGAAATTCAGGGCATATTGAAATCAACAGAAAATCCCCTATAGAGAAGAATTCTCATCTCAAGTCTTTATAGCATTGCGGTATAAATTAAGAATGAGAAAATCAGTCCTGGAAAAAAAGCTACTGACAACAGTTTTATGGAAATATCTGTTCAAGCTTCTAAAAGCATCTTCTTCCAATCAGTTTCAAAAGTATTCTAAAATACTATTTTAGATTTTGGGGTTTTTGCTAATATTGTGTCAAACTTCCAGAGAAAAGCATTTGTAGAAGATGTCTGCAACTGATTTGCAATAGAAATCTGAATTATTTATTTTTTACTTTAAAAAGCTACAGTCATCAGTGATATTTGTTTGACTCTCTATTGTTTCAATCAATACCACAGTATTGTTAAATGCAACCTGGATATTCATTTCAATCTAATAAGGAAGAAAACAAAAACAAGCTGCTTTCCATTATGCAGGGACAAAACAGGTCAAAGAAAATTCAAATTCTTACAGCTGTGTGATCAGGGTCAAAGATGATGAAAGCAGAAAAAAGTAACAATATGGACACTGTGAAACTATAGTATGATTAAAATCTCATTTTACATCAAGGAAATTGCTTGAACACAAATAGAACCTCTTCTAGCTAACTTTTTACTCTGTAAACCTTTTAGATGTTCTTGGAATGTTTGATGAAATTTTCATCCCCTCTACAATAGCCTTTTGTAGCTTTTCTTATTAGTGTGGACCTGCAGCCTGCCAGCATTAAACATTAATCCTCTGCATAATGAAACTGTGAGAATGGATTTCTATGAAATTTCACACATTTGTTAGTCTGGTAAGGAAGATGCTCATTTTCATGTCTGGCTTTTCAAGGTTTTCTGATTAAAAAAAGCATCTCTTGACTCAGGATTCATTGGAAACCAGGAATAGTTGCTTTTTTCTCTTATAATGTTAATTTTTTGATTTTATATTAATGAAAAAAAAATCAAAAAATATTCAGTGGGAAATATTTGGGTTCCAATGAAGCATGTAGCATGTAGTGAAGCTAAGCACAACTCACACCAGGCACAGCAGTACCATCTGACCAGCACTGTCCAAGTATGCCCAGGTGATAATTCAGAAGTACATCATAACCCACATTTGCTTTTCTTTGCATTTGTACAAATCTAGTTTGTTTTGATATAAAACTTAACAGGATCTACACATGACCAGAGTCTCCAGGCTTAAGACAGCTGGGGGTAGGTGTGGGGCATATCCCAGATTTTAAGGCTTAAACTATTTGACTTCACATTAGCAACACAGAGATGCAGATGAAGGATGGCAAGTTGCAGTCATATTCACCTGGGAGGAAACATTGAATGAGACAATAAAGCAAATTGCAGACTAGGTGAAACCGCATTGAGTTAATTGGCTCTGTTTGGGGAGCCAGAGAGAATAAAAGCTCTTTTACCAGACTCTCCTCGTGGATGGAGGTGTCCTGGTGAATTTGTAGCTAAATGCAGTCAAGATGATGATACTGTCAGCCTGTCTTCTGAAGGCATTATCCAATACCTCAGCAAGAGGTAAGAGCCATCCCTGATAGAAGTACTTTTGGCAAGCAAGCATCTTCCATGAGTCAAAGGACATTCCAGAAATGAAGCAAAAGCTGGCTTACTATGCATAAAAGAGCACTTGCCTCATTTTTGTCCCAAGAAACCTTTCCTGTAAGGTGAAAAAAAGGAGTCACTGGATTTGACATAACTAATGGAAATGGTGATTTTAGAGCATAACATTAGCATATATATATATATATCAACATTTTCTCTACCTGTGTTTTAAGCATATATCTAATCAGTTATACATGCAGATGCCTAATATTGGCACACAGACCCAGTGCATTTTCAATGCAAATACAGACATACACTTTATTAGTTCCTGAGTAAATTTGGAAGTGTTGGTCCTGGAATGCTTTCTTTGAGAGAGATGGATGGTTTCTCAAACTATTTAAGAAGTCTCTTGGGGAGATCAAAGTAAAACTTTGCAAATGTCTAACAGAAAATATCTACAAGTGCTGTAATAAACTGAGAAGTAAAACAAATGCCCATGGTGCTAGAGAGTTAACCTGCTGTTACACTGATTCTGAGTAGAAGTAAGGAATTAGCAAGAACTGCAGTTTTTCAGGATTGAATGGGATCTGCCAGTCACAGCTGCCTCTCTGAATTCTTTCATGCATTTATTATCAATGCTTAAAAAAACCACTTTAAAACCAAAATATAGCTTCTGGAGTTACAACAGCAGCCAAAAGATCCCTTCCTCTGGGCAAGACAATTATAAAAAGCAGACATTAATTATGCACAGCAGTGTGAGGTAAGACTGCCTAAAGCATATGGAGTCCACTACACTTTCAGTTTCAGATAGGGTAGCAATGACCATTTGGATGGGATTCTCATGTCATTCAGAGTTAAGGCACTGTAGTGGTTTGGTTCAAAATGCCCATTACTTACGTATTTTCCTTCTGTGAGATAAGAACCAGGAGAAAAGCAAAGCAGGCACAAAACTTAAACCTTAAAAGCATAAAGAAGTTTATTAACAGAACTAAAAGGCAGAAAAAAAAGTTAGACTAAACCTTCAGAACACTTCTCCTCCCCCCACCTTCTTCCCTCCTCCCACCAACAACATGAAAAAACAACCCTCAAGGTTTTCCAGAGTCAGTTTACCATCTCTATAAGAACTTTCTCAGTCCACCTAGGGAGAGGAGTCTCTCTTGCTCATGCTATGGAGACATCTCCACACAAAAACAGTTAAACAGTTCTCTTGTGGCTCAGTGTCACAGCAAGGCCGCCCGGAATGGTTTCTCCTTGCCTGTGAAAGTCCCTTCCCTCAACTTGCAGCTTTCCCTACAACTGCTCGAGGGTTTCATCTTTAGCTAATGGGGTA
>VXAD01010615.1:985978-1065341 GCA_013399195.1 Dicrurus megarhynchus
CCTCCCTTCCTCCCTCCCTTCCTCCCTTCCTTCCTTCCCTCCTTCCTTCCTCTTTTCTCATTTGAAATACCTTCACTTCCCTGGAAGACTTTAATTCCCAAAAGAGTAGTTTTTTGCTTTTATTCCCAAATAAAGAATAAAAGTCATTAATTTTTTCAGTTTTTGGTCTTATTCATACACGTTGTGTCACTTAATAAGGAAAGAAGGTATTTAACACAGTCTGAAGGATTAAAAAGAAAGCAGCCCTTGAATTAACAAAGAGTAACTACTGGTAAAGAAAGAATTTTCTCACTTTGCTAGTGATGGTTAATCCTGCTTTACATCCTCAGTACAAGAACATCCTTTTTAACACTGTGCTAAAATACTGTGGTTTGTTTGCCTTTAATTTACTGAATGCAGAATATTTCTTTGACTCATTCTTCAGCAACAATGTTATATATATTCTACCATGTGAACTCAGACCTTGATCTTATTTTTTTCATGTTTTGTTTTCACTTTGTAGTGAACTGCAAGCCAGGACAATGCAACACAGTGTCTAAAATTTCAGTTTTCAACAGCCATATAGGCATGTACTGCTTAACTTGGATTTATCTCAAGCCCTAGATACTGCAGTCCAATCTGAGAATGCGTACAGACAGTAGACATTGGAAAATATGTCCTTGTGTAAACACAATATAGCTGAACCTGTTTGTCAGGATGCAAAGGTGTATGAAAGGACACTGCACTTGGTGCCCCAAAGGGAAAATATGATGTACTGTACAAGGCAGAGTATTAATCATAGCTGATATTTCTGGACAATAAAGTAGAGTAATCCTTGTGAACAATCTTTCTTCAAGGATAAAAAAGGGAAATAAGAAACTGGCAGTATTATATGAAATGACATAGCCTGACACAGGACAAAGCTAGAAGCACTTCAGAAATTTCATTTGGAAAACAGCTTAATAACTGGTATATGGTTTATTGTGGCTAGGGTAATTTTTCATCCTGGTAATTTTTCATCGTGGTTATTATTGTGCTTGCATCACAGACACCTGCGCTTCTTTTAAAATTAGCAAACCTGTAGTAAGTGGAAGTTCTTGTCCATTTAGACTTGCAGAGTTCACAAGGTTAGACCATTTCTCTCTTAGAAGGAAAAATGGTATTGTAATTTCAAAATGCCCAGGAATTGGATGTGCAGACAGTGAAATTGTTACTTACTCCGACAAGACACTTCAGCTGTTAGATATCGGATAGGTACCAGTATCATGTGATGAAACACAAGTCACATGGTGAGACACAGCAGGTTCAGTTTTAAAGAAATATTTCTTTTTACAAGGAGCATACTGAACCAACCTGGGGCCAGCATATAATTTTAGGGCAGCAACACCGGGCACACAATGGAGGGATTTACTCAAGTTCTGACTATGCAGTGGCAGGAGCACTGGAAACATTCTCTGACCTCGCACAGAAGCAAGTTCTTTTGATTATTAACTGTGCTTTGTAAGCATGGAACCTTTCTAAAAGCAGAAAACTTTATGTTAAAATGAAGAGAAATGAGATCCTTATATATCTTGCTTGAAAACAGTAAAGACAAAGAAATACAAGAAATTGGTTAAACTTCAGCTACACAAAAACCACTGAAAATTCTGCCCTCTGAAAACCAAAATCAATACTTTAACATTCCCCATGTAAAAGATTGCCAAGTTTTTAGAACAGAAATCCTGAACTTTAACTCATCCAGGACAGAAATTCACACGATGGTGGCCACAATTCACCAGGGTCAAAGAAATAATCCTGGTTTTCATCATTTTGATGGGAGGCATCCAAGATAGCGTATAACAGTTCCAAGGCATTATAGCTAATGCACAGTTTAAGGTTCAAGATAAGAAACATTGCTTTTTTCTTTGGGATGTTTCCTTGGTGAGTGAGTAAATATTAAACATGTCAGGAAATGTCTTTGATCTGGAACACTGGGTAGCATGTCATTACTTTGAAGCCCTTTCTGCTTCTGCTGACCATCCAAGGAGGTCTGGGCAGCACTTGGCTTCCCCTGTTCCTCCTGCCTTCTCCACTGCCATCATCCTCTCTGTTTTCTCCATCTTCATCCCCTCCCCCACTGCCCTTTTGCACCACCATCTCTCCACAAAGGCTCCCTGCATAGGAGTAGAGTGCACAGTACTGCCCAAATGGCAGAAAAGGCTCCCAGAGGCATGTTGAACACACAGGCTGCCACTGCCCAGATTCTCATTGCTCTTTGTGTGCCCCTGGATTTGACCAGGCCTAAGGAGGAGTGTGCCCAGATCCTTTGTGCGAGATGCTCTGTTCTCTCACACATCATCAGCCATCATCTTCCAGCTAACCTAGTCACTGGCCTCATTCCTCTCTTTGGTCATAAACAGACACAAATTGCATGTATGTTTTAGAACAGGTAGGTAGGGCATGTTTTCCTCAAGTGTTTACCAGCAATCCATGACAAAGAAAGCAGCAACGGGCCACCTGCAAGCTGCTTACCTTTCCATGAGGTGGTGCAATCCTGAGGATATAGCAGATCCCATGTCTGGAGTTTCAGATGGAACCTGAGCCCTTGAAAAGGAATGATGCTCAGTCACAGCCGTTTACTGAGTGAAGAGCTCCTCTCCTGCTGTCTCATTTCATGCCTCCAACTTTAGTGTCCTGCAGCTCCATATTCCAAGGGGTAGATAAACTCGGGCTGGTGCCAGTGCTATTACTTACCCAACAAATCAACAGCAACTGTCAAGTGGCACCTTTCAAGCACTTCACAAATGTCATTTATTTTAAAATATTTGTTTGGGTTTAAATTTTTTATATAAAATACAAAATTAATGTGGCAAACAGTGAAAGTGAGAAATATTTTATGAACACATTTACCAAAATAAAAAGAGCTCCTCATGTTGCTGCCTAATGATGGAGCTTTTTAAGAATGCTCCTATAACACTTTTCTTTGTTGTCTGATCCATAGCTTAGTGTAGTAGGATTTAATTTTTGGTGTCACCATGAAATGCAGTGTGGAGCATATAAAATGTTAATGTAATGCATAAATGTGCAATTAAAAAAAACCAAGGTGATGTAAACAAGGAAGTATTGAATAGCTGAAATATTCCACAGTTTGCAAGTGCCATTAGGCACAAAAATACTGGATTTTTTTACCTATTTATATTTTTACATAATTCCCTTCTTTTTCTTTCTCTTACTCTCTGAACTAAAGTTTCCAGTCTGAACTGAGAAGAACCAAATGTCTCTCAAGTCAAACTTAATATTGCAGTGATTAATATAGAGAGCACTGGCCTTTCTACAGATGTGTACCAGTCAAACTCCAATGCCATTAGTGAAGCTACACCACTAAACATCGGCTGAAGCTTAACTCACTTGGGCAGGAAATGCCAATTAGGAACACTCTATAAGGACCACAAGAACTATTAATTTTTTTTTTTTCTTTTCAGTGTATGAAATTAAGAGCTTATTTTGAGATTCAACACTGTCTCTGCGTCTTTTCCACAATGCTCTTTGCTCCTGGACCTGTATGACTGACATAACCCTAGCATTGACGAACTCATATGTTTCACCTTGTCTCGACTCAGAACCTCAACCTGACAGCGTTCAAGAAGCATTTGGACAATGCTCTCAGGCACCTGGTGTGACTCTTGGGGTTGTCCTGCACAGGTCTAAGAGTTGAACTTGATAATCCTTGTGGGTCCCTTCCAACTCAGCATATTCTGCAATTCTACGATGATACGATGCATGACAGTATATAAATGACAGTGTAACCTCTGTAGGCAGACAGAGGTAAACCTGGTGAAATCTAATCTTTGTTGCCTGCACTGAGAGTCATTACAATGTCCCACAGGGAACCAGTTTGCTCACTCAATAAAGGACTGAGCAATGAGATGCCATAGATAGGCTGCTCTTGCGGTTTAACCCCAGCAGACAGCTGAGAACCACACAGCTGTGCTTCCCCTCAGTGTGATGGGGAAATATACAGAAGCATAAAAGTGCAAATGCTCATGAGTTGAGATAAAGACAGACTAATAATTTTTTTTAAAGGGGGAGGGGCAGGGAGGAGGGTAGGGGAAAGAGAGGGAAACAAAACAACACCTAGAGAAGCAAATGATGCAAGAGAAAATGCTCACCACCTACTGACCTGTGTCCACCCTGCCCCTGACAATCAGCAGTCCCCACCATCCTCCACCTCTCAGCTTTCTCTGCTGAGCATGGCATCACATGGTATATAGAATATCTCAGCTGGGGTTAGCTGTCCCAGCTCCAACACTTCCAAACAATTTGTGCACCCCCAGCCCACTTGCTGGCAGAGTGAGGAGCAGAAGAGGCATTCACACTGTGTAAACAATGCTCAGCAATAATGAAAACATTCCCAAGTTATCAACACTGTTTCCAGCACAAATCCAAAACACAGTTCCATATTAATTTTTGTGAAGAAATTTAACACTGTCCCAGCCGAAACGATTACAAATGTGGAAAGTCAGAGAATCAGCACCCTTTCATATCTCCTTCTGGTCTTGTATTTGAACACAAGAGAAGTGCAAAACTAGGAAAGAAGATTCTTGGATAATTTCATGTACTCTTTAATTGTCCTTGATTTATCTGTTCTAAACATCTGATTTGGGGCATGAATTGTAATATTATGTTTTGTAGCAAGAAGTGACATAAAATGGTCTCTGGAGAAAAAAAAGTTTAAGTTTAAAACTCAAGAATTTCTGTTACCTTGTATACTAGTAGTTGAGTGTTTAAGTATTCAACAGTTCATAACACATATAACTTGAAACAATAACTAATTTACATAGGCTGTTTTAATAGGCAGATGGTAGTAATAATTCATTTCTCTTTGAAAGACAGTGAAAATGTCATAGTCATAACAATTAAGAGAGTATAAAGACATGAAACCTTTTGATCTCCTTCTCTGTTACCCATTCATTTCAAAAAAGTCATAAACATAATGTGAAAAGTATTCTCTTTGTATCACAAATATGAGATGTGTTCATATCTGGATTCTATTCCAGAGTGCTTAAACTGTGACTTCCATGTCGAATAAATTAAAATTATTGTCTTAAATATAAATGTCTAGCTAATTTTTAATGAGACCTGGACCAACGGATTTGAAGCAAGAAATTAAGCCATAAGGTCACCATCTTTTTCATGTCTGCATATCAACATTAAATTGACCTTCTCAAATTCTCTAGTATTTTAGAGTCAAAAAAATTTGGAATATTGCAGCTAAATCCACTTCAAGGCTTCACACAGTTCACATGAAGTAACTCCCACAAATACAAAACTGGCAATTATCAGCAAAATTGGATCTGTCTTATCTGAGGTACTATGAGCCAGGAACTTCATACCCAGATAGCAGTGGGTGGGCCAAGGGATGAGAAGAGGTGATCAGCATCCACAGAGATGGGCCTGCTGGGGTTATCCCTGAAGAACGAGTTGCCCAGTGCCAGACATGAAGCAAAAGACAGGCAAGATTTGTGGCCACTAGCAGTAGCCCATTCAAACCCAGCAATCTCCTGTCCAAGCCCCTTACTCACTTAACTTGAGCTTAGTGTCCGTCTCATACCCCACCTAAATTTGTTCTTCAGACCCAGAAATTCCTCCCTCTGCTTTTGCATAGAAGCTTTTCCAGGTCTTATTTCATTCCCAAATACTAAATCCATAGCAAACTGATAATGTTTTCATTATCTGTAGTATTAATAGCGGCAAGAGTAGCTGTGTTAGAAGTATTAAATAGCTCAAGTTAGCATCTCCTAATTCCAGAGCCTTGGCAGTAAACTTGGAAACAGAAAACATCCCTGTTGGTCCTGTGAGAGTATTCACTTTTCAGCAGTGCAGTATGTAGCCTTATCAGACTTCAGAGAGCCCAGAGGGAAATGCTGATGCAACTTGGCTACTCCTCTGAAACTTGCTTTTGAAGCTCTTCCATTTCTTTTGCACAAAAACTCAATAGGTTTAGTTTTAAGCTCCTGCCTTCTCTCCTGAGCTGTCTTTGACAATTCTGTTCAGAAACAGAATACTAAACTCAGTTCTCACTTGCAGTTACAAATCTCAGTGGAAGTCATTGTACAAGATCACTTGTGCTATTTTTACTCTGTAACTTTAACCTTGCAACATAAGTTACACAGATGGAATTGATTTCAGTAGAATTGTCTTGGATGTTTATGAGAGCACACTTGATCCAGCAGTAGATTATGCAAGAGATGAGCAAACCAAAATCCTGTTAGCTTACGAAGATGACAGTTTGCACCTTACAAAACAAATCATAGTCAGTCTGGATTATAAACTGGATTCTAAAATTTATCAAGCATACTTTTTTCTGTAATATTCTGCTGCAGAAGGAGCATTTTTTTTCACCACATGCAAGCTATGCTTTATGTTGCAATGTTTTCTTCTAAGGTTCTACCTCCTAGAAGGACAAAACTGTCTTTTGAAGAAACCCTAAAGAAATATTTTTCAATTAGAATAGATAATGTGTATGACAGAGTGGTTATTTAATTATTTAATTATTTATAACAATTAATCATTTATGTATAATAAATTTGGTTTACATAAAATATTTTCAAGTCCTATCAGCTCTGGTCAGAGGAGTTTCTATTATGACACTGTTATATGTAAACAGAAGAGACGGTGAAGAAGAATTTCAAGATTTGTTTCAGAATATGGATGATTTTTACATCTTTTGGCTCCTCTTCACCACTTTTGCAAAACTCATTTTAGGTTGCTCTTTCTTCATTTTTGTTCCCTCCTACCCTGACACTTGCTCTTCTCTAATTTTTTTCCCTTACTCTTTCCTTGAGTTTATTCTCTTTTTTCTCTAATAAAAGAAAAGAATGATAAAAAACATTTACAAATGTACTTCTGTGTGTCTTTGCCAAGGATTTAAACACAAATCCTTTGGACTACAGGGATAGTCTCCATGACCATTTACCTCTTTTTGTTCTCCTTTGTGTAATCATTCTACATTTTCTGTTCCACTGCCCATCTCAAACATACGGATCTCACAAGAAAGAGTCTATCTGGAAAAGCACCCTAGGTTATTTCACTCCTTCCCAAGCTATGTTTTCCTAAGGAATTTAAGTTTCCCATTTCAACAGAAAAGGTGAGTAACTGTATACAAAATACCTCCAACTCGTCTTCCATAACTTCACCACAGCACAGCAAATCAGTGCTTAAGAAAGGTGCCATTAAATATTAGTGGTTGAGATATTTCTAACATACTGACTTTTCATTCAGAGCTGCTGCTTATTTAATGATTAGCAAACTCTTACCAAAAGACAAGGCAGAATTCCACCAGAAACCTTCCCATTCTCCCATCAGTTCACCTGGCACCTATGGATCACACCATACTTGCAGGGACATGGCTAATCTCAGGGCTGATCCCAGGGCCTTCAGGCTCAGAGATGGAAGAGCCGAATGGGTATTTAGAGTGTGTCAGAATTTCACCCAGTCTCAGATCTGATAGCCCAGTACAGCAGATCACTGTGATGCCAAGACACAAGGGGAGTTATAGACATGGACAAATTATATTTAGATGGTGGCTTACAGACTATGCCTTGACCTTTCATGCGATCCGCAGGTCAACTATGCCACTTCTTTCTGAGTAGTAGCTGCAAGATTTTACAAGGAGTGAAATAATGGCATGAAGAGATTTTTTGTTGCTAAATTTGTGGGATTAGTAAACTCCTTTTCATTGACAAATATTTACCAAAACCCAGAGAATCTCTAAATGCTTGCAGACAATTGATATGAACCAAGGCATTTATTCAAAGGAACAGCCCTGCCGCACTGACTGATTCCCTGCCCGAGTCTGGCCAGCGGCAATGTGATCCTATGCCCGCAGAGCTGACAGTGGAGCTCTGGGGCTTTGAGTTCCCGGATCCACAGGGGTTGAGTGGAAGCTCCGCAGGGAGCTGCGTGGCAGCCGGCTTCTTACAGCAAGCGAAGTCAGTAGGTGTTACAGAGCGACGGCAGAGGCGAGAAGCAGAGAGCCAGGCTGCTTGTGGCTATAAACCCAAGCTTTATTTCTTGTCCCTCAAGGGACAGAGGAAATGCGGCACGGGCGGGAGCCGACAAGACAGCCCGCGTCAAGGGTGGAACAAAGCTTTTTAAGGGCAGACAAACAAGGGAAGGAACAGAGGAGATAACCAACCAGGGAATGACAAGGGATGACAGCCGACCACTCAGGGAACAGGAGAGGAGGAACAAACTTGGAACATCACATCCGAAACAGAACCCTTAAGATCTTTCTAGAAACTAATTGCATAGTACATGAACTTATTATAAAACACGAACCGGGGAAACCAATCATGAACCAAGGAAGGGAGAAAGGTCTGGAAACAGGGTGGAGATGAGGTGTGAGTGGCATCCCGTGGGCGTGGATATCAAACCTTTGCATCTCCCCCAGGCTCCTCCTCAGGAGTGGAGTCCTGGGCAGAGTTGTTCACCCACTGGGTGTCACTCACCTTAAATGAAAAGGGCTGGACCACCGCCACACAGCCCCTTTGAAAAGCATTTCTGCAGAACAGAAAAGTCCAGAGAGTGCCTTATGGGACATCCTACAGCACTCTCTCTAGTAGTGTTTTAAACGACTCAAGCACCAAATGGGCCTTTGGGAGGCAGTTTCACAATGCAGAAGACCTTGCACAGGAAAGGCAGCCTAAAACACTCCCTCCAAGACAACCTTTCACTCTAGCATACCCTTCCAGCCTTCTTGCAGCATTATGAAGAAGCTCTTCTCATACCCCACATAAGCAGGTGAAAATCTGATGGAAGGGGAGGTGCTGTCAGCTCCACACCATTTACAACCTTTTGGTTGTCAGATGACCTTTTATAATTGTTAATGAACTGAAGCTAAACTATGAGTCTCAAGGTGAAAGAATAATCTT
Source organism: Dicrurus megarhynchus (assembly GCA_013399195.1). Lineage (NCBI taxonomy): Eukaryota > Metazoa > Chordata > Aves > Passeriformes > Dicruridae > Dicrurus > Dicrurus megarhynchus. The sequence continues at coordinate 994,870 of VXAD01010615.1, forward strand.
GCTGAAACATTTTGTTCCGCTTTGGAAAGGGTGTTTATAAACCAACAACGGAGAAATGGCACAAGCCTTGGCATTTGTAGTTACAAATGGAAACACTCAATAAACAGGCAGGGATGTTTAGCCCACCAGGAAGGAGGGATTAAGCAGAATTCAGTCCTGAAGGGCTGGATCTTTGAACTTGCTTTGGGCTTCCTAACCAGAAATACTAGAGAGATACTTACAGATATGAGAATAGTAACAGAGTCAAGAATGGCATGAAGAGAAATGAGAGGAATCTGAAAGGCAACCAACTAACACTGCCTACATCTATCCCACAAAAGTACTGGACATCTGCAGGAGATAGGTATGTAAATAGATTAGAGCCCTGGAATAGTTAGCGAGTTCTCCATCTCACTGCAATATATAGAATAGATAAATAAATAGTGGGCATATGTGATATATATTTAGATTGTGCATTAGACTTTAAAATCTCTGTCTAACTGAATGCATTAGCCTGTATTTTCTGTTTATGCCTCTGGGATGCCATGGAAACACAGCACTGAATTGTAATGGGTCTCTCCTGGCAATAAATAAACAAAGTCTTTGTCTGTTCATGTTTCAATTTCTTTCTTTTTCTTTTTATTCATGTTATTTACAGTTTCAGAAGGAAAACAGACTTACCCCCACCCATTGTCTCTGGTTGCAAAGCATGCTGAAAATAAATGCAAAATGCACCTTCTAGTGGCCACTGTGACTTCCTATACAGCTGTACTACCATCAGCAAGCAGTGAACGCCACCTATTTGTGTCAAACTTCCTTCTGAGGAAAAACGTGGCCTTTATAATTGAACCTAGAGTCAGGGTTGCTTTACTAAATTGCAGCCTAACCTAAAGAGCACTTAATATTCTCATCAAAATTGAAAGCTGTTCTTTTCCTTGCAACTCTAAGAGGCTACAGCCAGTCCCTTTTTCTGTAGACGGTAACAATGTTCATTGCCTTTAAACTGCTCCTCCAAATCAATGACACACTATCACTTCCCATGCTCCAGAGCTTATTAAAGCAAACCAAAGCAATCATCCCCATCAGGCTAATGCACAGGAGCAAGGTGAAACTCTAAGCACCAAGTGATAGAAATACCGAGTATCACACAGCATCGGTTTGCCATCTGGCACCTGCTGTCCCTGTCTGAAATGAATAAAGTCATCGAGAGGGGATGTTGTGCAGTAACATGAGTAATAGAAAGGCTGATAATTATCTGTGTGGAGAAGTGGGCAGATTTAATTAGACTACTCAAATCTGAAGAGTCAACTGAATCCAAAGGCAGTAACCTCGTCTGTGGAGGGCAGCCATATGGTTGCTCTCAAGCTTTCAGGTCAGACTGAAATTCAGCAGGGACTTTCGCCACTAATTTAGAAATGCAGAGCCGTGTGCTTGACTCCACATCTGTCAGGCAGTTCTCGGGCAAGAACTACAGCAATACCAGGTATGCAGGTTTGGTACAATGCACGCTAGAGTCCCTGTCATACCAGGTCTGAATAACACGCTGACTTTCCTACCACCCCAGCAGGTCAGCCCTAGGAAGAGGGAAGCAGGAAGAAAGGACAAGGGTACAAAATGCCCTCAGGGTGACACTCAAGTGTATGGGTCTCCAGTATAAAGGTGAAACTGGGATACTTTTTAGCAGCCTTGAGTCTCCAAAATGCACACAGGCTCATGAACTGAGGCAGATCTCCTGGGTAGTACTACTGATTTTGTTATAAATTCAAATCATATCATGAAACATTACTGTGCAGGGAACCAGATGGTGAAGAATCAGTCTTGGAAATTATGGGTGCAATACGTGAGTCTTAAAAAACCTTTCCTCTTACCCTTCTCCCAACCCGAGTGTATGTACATAAAATAAAACACAGGGATTGCTTTCTCTTCCTGCTTTTACTTTTTCTGATTCTAAAAGCATGGGATCAATTGTTCATTTATATTCTGATTCTCCTTTTTCTAATCTGACCATCAGGCCAGGATAATAAATTTTTTAACCTTAATAATACACTTAATGGTTTTCTGGTAGTCCCTGGACAATAAAACAAGAGTTGTCAGAATACATATAGTACATAAGGGAACAAGCAGACCATCACACTATGTATTGCAGAGAGAGATATCAACAAAGAATTTAGTCATGATAACTGCATGAGAAAAGTAAGTAAATAGGTGGACTTAGTTTGGTTTGTTTCTCTAGGATTTGCAAAATCTGTAAGGCACTTCTCTTTTGGACATGATTTTACACCAGAAGGCAGTAGACTGGGAGAAATCTACCACGCAGGGAATGACCATTGTCATCAACTGCCTTCCTCCTCCTGGGTCATGTATGGCTTAAACAGAGTCTCCTGCCCTGCTTCTGGCCAGCAATGGGCAGGAGCAGATGCTCCCCCAGGAAGCAACTTGCTATTTGTAGAGATGACAGCAGTACAACAACCACGGACCAAGAGTGATGTTGGATGCAAGAGAATTTGGGACTTCGCAGTGGGGCTCGAGTCAAACAAATATAGATAGGAGGGCTCAGTGAGCAGCACAGCATGAACTTCTCTCAGCCCAAAAAGCTATAAATTACAGTTTGCCACTAGCATACCACCCAGCTACTCAGGGTTTCCCATATATTCAGTCATCTTGGAGAACCATAAAAAAACATGGCATAAATATGACTGATTAATACTAAATTTTAAGCTGTGACTGGTTAAAATATAACTTGGTTACAGTCACCTTCTCTTATTTTGCTGCTCTGGTTAGATACAGGATTTGAAGTGGTTATTTTCTTTCAGATCTCCCAGTGGCAGGGTCAAGAGGCACTTACTTTCACATTGGGAGATTTGGCAAAAATTGCCAGTATGAGGGATTGTCCAGAAATCTCTCAAGTTGATGTCGGAGTCTGCTTCCTCCAGTGTCTATGCAGCACCAGATTTTGTGAACCTCTACATGACACAGACGTCAGTCTTACGCTCTTGCCAGGCATCCTTTAAATGTGTAGTTCATCGCACTTTGTATAAGCAGAGAACACCAGCATCGAGCAGCTAAAATTATTACAGCAGGTTCCAGGCATTTGAGGCTGGAGCCATCTGTAAATGCACAAAAAAGCATGACCTAATCTCATGGTCTTTAATAGAGGGAACCTTATAGCTACTATTTCAGCTGAGGGCAACCAAGTCAAAAATATTCCTTTAAATCACAGGGTTTTTTCGGGGAAAAGAGAGACAGACAGATGGCTACAGAAAACTGTTACACTGCATCAAGCCCTGTGGTATGTTGACCCTGGCTGGACACCAGGTGCCCACCAAAATGATTCTGTCACTCCCCTCCTGAGTTGCACAGAGAGGAGAAAATATAATAAAAGGCTTGTGAGTCAAGATAAGGACAGGAAGACATCACTCACCAACTACTGTCATGGGCAAAAATGACTCAACATGGGGAAATAAGTTTATTACCAATCAAGTTAGAGTTGGATAATAAGAAATATAACCAAATCTCCAAGACCTTCCCTCAATCCATCCCTTCTTCCTGGACTCAACGTGGCTCCCAAATTCTCTACCTCAGGGGGATGGGGAATGGGGGCTGTGGTCAGTTCATCACACATTGTCTCTGCCAGTCCTTCTTCCTCAGGGGTAGGACTCCTCACACATGTCCCCTGCTCCAGCATGGCGTCCTCCCACAGCACACAGTCCTCCATTAACTTCTCCAGTGTGTGTCCTTCCACAGGCTGACATTTTTAATGAACTGCTCTAACGTGGGTCCCTTCCACAGAATGCCGTCCTTCAGGAACAGACTGCTCCACTGTGGGTCCAAGCCATCACAAGTCCTGCCAATAAACTTGGTCTGGTATGGGCTTCTCTCTCCTTGGGGATACAGGCCCTTCCTGGAACCTGCCCCTGTGCAGGCTCCTCTCTTCTTGGGGTCACAGCCTCTTCAGGCATCCAGCTGCTCTGAAATTGGGTCATCATGGGCTGTGGGTGGATCTCTGCATCCCCATGGACCTCCATGAGCTGCAGGCACACAGCTGCCTCACCATGGTCTGTACCACAGACTGCAGGCAAATCTCAGCTTTGGCACATGGAGCACCTTCTCCCCCTTCTTCTTCACTGAGCTTGTTTTCCACAAGGCTGTTTCTCTCACATACTACCACTCCTCTTTTTCAACTGATTTTTGTGTCATAGGCCACACAAACGCAATATGAGCACTTGTTTTGAATTCATATACAGCACTGATGTTTCCCAGAGAACTTAACAATTTGTCTTCATTTACCCTCTATCCCTTCTTTGTTAGTATGTCCAACTCAGGTTAGTTAATTAGTTTGCAGCACAACAATGCTCGGAAACTTGGTAAAACAGATGAGGAGAAGGCCAAGGTATTCAACATTTTTGCCTCAGTCTTCAATGGCAACCTCTCTTCCCATGACTCTTGAGTGGATGGACAGAAGGATGGGAACTGGGACAGCAAAGTCCCTCCCACTTTAAGTAAAGGTCAGGTTCACGACTATGTAGGGAACCTGAGCAAACATAAGTCTATGGGACCCAATGAGATGCATCCCAAAGTCCTGAGGGAATTGGCTGAGGCAGTTGCCAAGCCACTCTCCCTGACATTTGAAAAGTCATGACATTTAGCTGAAGTCCCAGGGGACTGGAAAAGGAGAAACATTGTACCCATCTTTAAAAAAGGGTAGAAAGGAGGACCCTGGGAACTACTGCCCTGTCAGCCTCCCCTCTGTGCCTGGGAAGATCCTGGAAGAACCTCCTAGAAGATGTGCTAAGGCACATGTAGGACAGGGAAGTGATCTGAGACAGCCAACACAGTTCAAGCAAGGGCAAGTCCTGCCTGACCAATCCAGCAGCCTTCTATGATGGAGTGACAACATAAGCGGACAAGGGAAGATGTCATATCTGGACTTCCACAACATCCTTCTCTCTTAACTGGAGAGAGATCAATCTGATGGGTGGACTGTTATAAGGGTAGGAAAGTGGCCAGACAGTCACATGTAGACAATAGTTGTCAATGGTTCAGAGTCCTGATGGACATCAGTGACAAGACCCTCAGGGTCCATATTGGGACCAGTGTAATTTAATATCTTTATTAATGACAGAGATGAAGGCATCAATGCACCCTTAGCAAAAGTCCAGGTGACACAAAGCTGCATGGTGCAGTTGCCACATCTGAAGGACAGGATGCCGTCCAAAGGGACTTGAACAAGCTTGAGCGGTGGGTCCATGGAAACCTCATGAGGTTTAACAAGACCACGTGCAAGGTGCTGCACCTAGGTCTGGGAAGCCCCAGGTATCAACACAGGCTGGGGGATGAACAGATGGAGAGCAGCCCTGCAGAGAAGGACTTGTGGGTGCTGGTGGAGGAGAGGCTGGACATGACCCAGCAATGTGCCCTCGCAGCCCAGAAAGCCAATTGTATCCAAAGCAGCGTGGGCAGCAGGGTGAGGGAGGGGATTCTGCTCCTCTCCTCTACTCTGCTCTGGTGAGACCCCACCTGCAGTGCTGCATCCAGCTCTGGAGTCCCAGCAAAGGAAGGACATGGAGAGAATCCAGAGGAGGGCCATAAAAACGATTAGAGGGATGGAGCACATCTCCTATGAGGAAAGGCTGAGAGAGCTGGGATTGTTCATCCCGGACAAGAGAAGGCTTTGGGGTGACCCAATTGCAGCCTTCCAGTACCTGAAGGGAGCCTCCAAGTAAGATGGAGAGAGACGCTTTACAGGAGCCACAGGACAAGGGGGAGTGGCTTCANGTCCAAAGGGACTTGAACAAGCTTGAGCGGTGGGTCCATGGAAACCTCATGAGGTTTAACAAGACCACGTGCAAGGTGCTGCACCTAGGTCTGGGAAGCCCCAGGTATCAACACAGGCTGGGGGATGAACAGATGGAGNTGGTTGTCCAGACAGGTTGTGCATCCACATTCCTGGAAGTGTTCAAGGACAAGTTGGATGGGACTGTGGTCTAGTGGAAGGAGTAGCAGGCCCATGGAGGGTAGATTGTAACAAGCTAGTTTTTAAGGTCCCTTCAAACTCAAGCCATTCTATGATTCTATCAGAAATAATGATCGAGTCATTCTGATGACAAATGCTGCGGAAGGTTAATATGTACATCAACTTACACTTACCGGTGTATGACATTTTTCATCGCTATGGTCCTGTGTGCTCCCCAGCTCTTGGAGAAAGATTGATTCTTGGTTGAGTTTGAAAAATTTGAACTGAATTCCGAGTTTCTGTAAGTGTTTTCTCTCTACATAGTAAAGCTTTGGGATGTTTAAAATGCAGATCTTCATCCCGGTTTTGTGACTTGAATATTACCTGAAGAGCTTACTATCTATATATGTGACAGAATTGTTTTCTCTTCTTCCTACAGAGTCCTATGGCTTCTAATTCAGCAGCATCTGAAAGCAGATAAACCTACTCATCATTGCTCTCAGCATACAGGAGTGAGTTTTATATCAGACATATGTGTCTCATTGTAATCCCTACAGGGGGTCTTACACTTCACTGAAATGATTCCTCTGATCATGCCCTTCTTCCCTGCTCTCAGCCATGCCTATTAAAACCTGGGCATTGCTTCCAAAAATTCTGTAAGGCCACATATTCTTTTTATGCAAATACCAAATAATTACATCATTCACACATTCAGATCCATCCTTTGCTTATGCACGTGCTTCTCTACAGCTTCCAGTTCCATCAGTTCTCCTCTCCATGCTCCACCAACCATACTCATAGCCCACACATTAAGCTGAATGCTTTTGAAATCAGAAAACATGTTTTAGATGCATGCTTTTTTCTCTAGTGGGAATTCTTTCTCAGTCCTTTGAAACAAAAGGCACCATTTTTCTGGCACTCTGTGTTAAATACACCTGACACACAAGGGCAAATCCTTCACACAAGATCACCAGGAGCTTCTGAAACCATATCAGGTGCCTGCCAGAGCTTTCTGGTGCTGACGACTTGTGAACTGGAACTACTCCTGCAAGGGCCAAAGATAAGACATCTCTTCCTCTGTTTGCCTTATTCAGTTGTCAGTTGTACTTGCCATAATCTCCTCTATTCTGGGGACTTCACACCTTAGTTCTTAAATCAAAGGGAGATTTTTTTCAGATAGTTCCACTGTTTCATAATATTTATTTCTCTCCCACCGTTTCACATGGTAATATTTTCAAAACAGATACATGTAAATTCATATAAACAAATTACTTAAACCTCATTACCCTATCCTTATGCCACACTGATTGTCTATTCTCAAGCTGTGCTTTTGAATGTATCCACATGTGATCCTTTAAAAATACTTCTGAGACTTAAAAAATTGATGTCAAACTGACTGGTCTAATTTCCTGCAATTCTTTTAGATCCTTTTCAAAAGTAATTGGAGCATTGCATTAGTTATTTCTCTGGCCTCCAGAGACTTGCCCTATTTCCTATTTTTTTAAAGTTTTTCTTCTTTCTTTTTCTATTCTTTGTCTGCATCTTGTACCTGGTCATATTCAAGACTCTTTAAGAGGTTCAAGACCCTTCATTCAAGACCACGAGCTTAAAGATCACACTCTTTCACCATGCTTTTCAACTCCGTTTGTTACAAATAACACCAAAGGTATCTAGAATCAAAAGAGACTAGAGAGAATTATCCTTCCATTTTCTTTACTTTGTACACTTAAAAGTATTTCCTTCTGCAGCTAGTTTTATGGTTTTCCTTATTTTAACTAGCTTCACCTGGTTTTTGTATAGGTCGCTCAAACAGGTGCATGGAACAGAACAGCACAGTTTAAAACAAGAATAAAAAAAGATGTAAAACACCAAAAGAACCTGGAGACAAATGTAGTAGCAGGAACTTCTTTTTAACTCATTTCCTAGGTAAACTAGGTTTGAAATTAATATCAGCTTTTCAAGTGGAAAGGGCAGTCTGGGTTGCCAGAGAGGAATGGTGCTAAGATCTGGACAAGGTATGTTCTCTTGCAGACCCAGACAGCAGATGAAAAAAGCCCCACAACTTGCCATTCTTTGTGGAGTCATGTACTAGATACACAGCAGCTCCCTGGTGGTTCAAGTATCAGTTGGATATCTTTCCCCTCCTCTCTACTGACATAAAATTTCTCATTTGCCCTTTTTTCTATCACCCCACAGCCAACAGTGCCAAGAGAACACAGAGCAGGACACTCCCCACCCCAGGCTGAGCAGCTGGATCACCCTGCCCGAGGCACTGGTATTCACAAAACCATTGGGGCTCCACATAAATTCTCCAGCACAGGCAGCATGACTAGCAACTGCTTTGTAGAGTTGGCCATCATGGGCACTAGGTGTCCACATACACCTGAGAGAAATCCAGGGTACTACTTCCCAGGAGTTGTGACATGAGTGGGAAGATTGGAGCTAGGCCCACTCTGCTTCTCCCCACGCTGCAGAACTTGTGCAGCTTCAATCCTGAATATCTCCAGTCAACAGACTTTCACGAATAGATCATTTTCCCCTTCACCTCAAGGCTTCTGCACTTCATCACAAACAGGGCACTCCAGGGCATTACAGGCTGGAAAGTATTTGTTCCCAACAGCGTATTCCTATGTAGCATGGTGCATTAGACGCAGAGAAAATTTAATATCAGAATGGCAAGGTGATTAGTAAGAACCTCTGCTTGTGGACTTGCAGTAATCAAGGAGTAGAAATACCTTTATTTATGAATTAGCACAATTCATGTTTTACTTTCAATAATATTCTGCCAAGAAAGAAGGCAAATTGGATTCTACTTGTATTGGTCTATATATTTCAAGTAGAAATAGAAAGTACTAACATCATACAAATGTATTGATCCCTGGAGAGCACCACTGACTGCAGGCCTCCAGCTGGACTCTGCTCCACTGATCACGACCCTCTGAGCTCTGCCTTCAGCCAGTTCTTGATTCACCTCACTGTCCACTCCTCTAACCCAGATTTCCTGAGCTTAGCTGTGAGGATGTTATGGGAGACAGTGTCAAAAGCCTTGCTGAACTCAAGATATAAAACATCCACTGCTCTCCCCTCATCGACCCATCCTGCCATGCCATCAGAGTCTACCAGATTAGTCAAGCATGATTTCCCCTTGTGAATCCATCCTGACTACTCCTGTACTCCTGATGACCTTCTTGCCTTCTAGATGCTTTTTGATGATCTCCAGAATGATCTGTTCTATCACCTTTCCAGGAACTGAGGTGAGGCTGGCTGGCTGGTAGTTTCCTGGGTCCTTCCTCTTACCTTTTTTGAAGATGGGAGTAAAACTGACCTGTCTCCAGACACCAGGCACCTCTCCTCTTCTCCATAATTTTTACAGATGGTGGAGAATGTAACGACATCTGTCAACTCCCTTGGCACCCATGGGTGCATCCCATCAGAGTCCATGGATTTATGGATGTTAACTCTGCCTAGCTTATCTCTAACCAAACCCTCTACAGCATCAGGAGATCTTCCTTTCTCCAGCCTTCTTCTCTTGCTTCTGAGGTCTGGGACTCCTAAGGGTCAGTCTAAGCAGTAAAGACTGAGGCAAAGATGGCATTCAGTAATTCTGCCTTCTCTGCATCTTCTGTTACCAGAACATGCCTCTGATTCAGCAGCAGCCCTACATTTTCCCTAATTATCCTTTCGGTACTGATGTACTGCCGCTGAAGCCCTTCTGGTTGTCCAACCCTCTTGGACCCCCTTCTCATCTAGAGCCCTATCCCATGGTATTCCTCTAAGAAGGTCTTTGAAGAGGCCGAGGTTAGCTCTCTGGAAGTTCAGCGATCTAGCCCTGCTTACTGCTTTTCTTGCTCCATGCAGGATCCTGAATTCCACCATCTCGTGGTCACTGCAGGCAAGGCTGCTCCCTACGTTCATGTCTTCAACCAGTACCTCCTGGTTTGTTAGTACAAGGTCCAGCAACATGTAGGAACTTCCGTGTTGGGTCCTACACCACTTGCATCAAAAACTATCATCAGTAATCTGCAGAACCTTCCTGGACTGTGTGTGCCGAGCTGTGTTGTCCCAACAATAAATATCAGGGTAATTGAAGTACCCCACAACCAGGGCCTGTGATCTCAAGGCTACTTCCAGCTGCGCACAGAAAGCCTCGTCAACTTCCTTGTCCTGATCAGGTGGCTTGTAGTAAACACCCACAACAGTGTCACCCATTTCAGCCTGTCCCTTAATTCTTACCCATAAGCTCTCAACTCATTGTCTGTCCCTGGACCAAGCTTAATACAGGCCAGTCGCTCTCTCACATAAAGAGCAATTCCACCACTTCAACTCGCTGACCTGTCCTTTCTAAAAATATCTGCCTTGCCAACCTTCTCTTTGATTCTTATGCAAAAGACACTCAACCTCATCATCCCTAGCCTTGAGCACTGTCGAGTTGAAACACTTCCTAATGGACAGAGACACCCCAACACCTCTCCTTCCTTGCCTGTCCCTTGTGAAGAGCTTGTAGCCATCCAGTGCAGCACTCCAGTCATGCAAGTCATCCCACTGTGTTTCCATGGTGGTGACTATGTCATTGCTTTCCTGCTGCACAGTGGCCTCCAGCTCCTCCTGTTTGTTACCCATACTGTGTGCACTGGTGTAGATGCACTTCAGCTGGGCTATTGATTTCATTCCCAAATTAGTTTCCGTCCTCAGTTCTTCTGCAGATGGTTTAGAACTTCAAGTGATACAGTTTTTTGTGGTTTTTGGCTGGCTGATTGGTTGGGTGTTTTTTAATTTCCCTCCCAGATTAAACAAGTTGAAAAGCAAAACTGAATATTTTTGATCTTCTTCATAATAAAGTATGTCTATGAACTTGGGTATGTTCCTGCACTCAAGTAGCAGGAAAGAAAACTGGGAAGAATTTTCAGAGTTGTAACTTTCAGAATATCTTACAGCAGTCAAATGCATGAAAAGTGCAGGAACGTGGTTTCCAATTGGTTTTTTTTTTTTTTTTTGCATAATAAATCAAGTAGTTCTGCAAACACAGGATTCATTTTGCTCACTAAATAGAGCAACTGAGACAGCAAATGTATTTATTCAGATAGGTACAGTAAATCCTGGATCTCAGTTCCTACAAATATGACAAGTTGAGCAGTTGTGGAACAGTTTTCTTCAAGTCTTCATTTTCCTTGTAATCATTGCTCGAGACAGATAAAGAAGCAAGCATAAGCTGAAGTGCAGCAGTCTCCTTTCCTGAATGAAAAGCATTTTTAAAAAATGTGTATCTTTCCACTGTGCTAAGCTGCCTTCACAATTTGTGTTGACTCTTTATATAGTTTTACAACATTGTCATAAAATAATCATAATTACCATGCTTTAATTTGAGTCTTGGAATAAGAATACCCCAAATCTCCATACATCATGTCAAAGAAATCAGGCTTCCACACAAACTAAAAAAAGTACAAATAAGAAACTCAAAAAAACTTGAATAGGCTTTGTTAGATATACAAGCTGCAGCAACCAGTGCCGTGTTCAAGACACTCTGGGTGAAAAGTCATCAAAGAAATTACTTTAGGAATGTTAATAGCACATAAACAATACTTCCTAGAAAAGAAATTTAATTTCAGTCTTCACCATAACAAGCACAATGACAACTTAAGTTTTTAACTAAGATGGTTTTGAAAAATAATCATGAGAAATAGTATGTTGTCCTTTTTGTGACCTCTTTCTACCAAACTAAATAGCTCAGATTTTGAATATCCATATTTACTAAATGGAATACAGCCCAGAGTGTTGGTGCCACATTGTCTAATAATAGAAGCATATGAGGAACTCATATAGTTGCAGAGGAAAAAAAGGCTAAATTTAACAAATTATTTACCGGAGATTACTCACTTTTCTCTGATGAGAGCGGGAAAATGTGACAGCATGAACAAATTTTATAAGCTCATTCGTGTCAGTTGAGCATAGTTTTATGTAAAAAAAAATGAATGATAAAAGCCACAATTCAGAATATTAAAATAAATACCTTCAGGGGAAAAAGAGAGCAAAGACTACAACAAAAGAATAAGACAGCATAGATGGAGCCTCTTCTGAACAGCAAAGAATTCATCACTTTATATTTCTAATTAATAGAAACACAGGAAAGGCACAGAAATTTGGTATCAGTGTGCAGCTATTACTGTTGCGATTTCACAGTTGCCATTACTTTAGGGAAGATGACCAAAGGGTGTGACACTGTCCCTACCCATGGTGCCATATCTTTTCTTTGATTTAGACCCTTTTTTCCACAGAGTATTGAGCAGCACCAAAGGAACTGTGACCAGCAACCAACTAGGTGAAGGAGTAACCAAGCATTTCACAAATATTTCTTCATGACTGCAGAAAAATGTGGTAGATTTTTGATTCATTGTAAATTACAGGTGAGCTTTTCCTTCAGTAAAGTCAGGAACAGTATCCTGATGCCACAGCCAATGAGCAGAAGATTGACTTCAAGTTCTACTGACATATCTTTGAGAAATGTGTCCTGAGTATTTCACTCAAACATTTCACTCAAAACTCAAGCAGTTCAGGTGTTAAATGTTTAAAATTCTGCTCACTCACTAAAAGTAATCTGAAAACATTTTTTTTCATTTCAGACAGTAAGTAACTTGATTTTCTGCCCAATATGGTTAATTTTTCTAGCCAGATTACCCACACTCTGGTAGTCTTTGGCAATTTTTTTAAGATGCCAAAATTTGCTGGTGATAACAGCCAAGAAAATACATACGACATTCATTAGTTTTACTGGACCTACTTTTATGACCCCTCAAAACTCATCCTAAGCAAAGAAAGAGACAGAAGTGAGGAAAAGAGTGAGCGGAAACAAAGATTGACAAGCTTTAACATTTGCATGAAGGAATATTGTCATTGACATCCTGTTGTAATCCAGCATGACAAACTGTTCTCAGCAGAGGAAGCAGAGGTGTCACATACAGAATAGAACACAGGAATCATTATATGATCTGGCCAGAGTATTCAATCCTTCACCGAGCAAGCCCAACAAAAACACTGAGAGGACACAAAGGTGCTGGTTAGTTCTCTATGTCTCACCTTGAGAACCAGAAGAAAGAAAAATTACAAGAATACATTCTTCAAAATGAAACTACCAAAAAATTTCCATATATAAAATAAAAACTCTCAAGGTAACAGAAAAAAGCCCATAGGTTGAAGAATTGTGAGAGCTGCCAAAATGAATGAGTAAAAACATCTGGTCTAAGCATGAATTTTTTCTTTCTCCTCCCTATCCCAAAAGTTTCTTTGGGGCTGGAGTTTCTAATTCTTGGGTAATTGAATTCTTAATGAAAGACCAAAAAAGACATCTAATAAATACTTACCTGAATGGCACACATGTAGCTGTATCAGAAAAGCCATCTATTCGTGTAATCGCAAAGATCCTTCCCATCACTTTTCTCTGGCTTTAAGGAAGGATCCTTTACCCACTGCTTTATGGCACTTCAATATTTATTGGTTTCCAATTTTGGAAATTTTTAATGGTTAGAAATTTTCAAAGATAATTCTTTGTCATTCAAAATCACCATATACCTTATCAGATGTCTATTATCAGCTGCTACTAAATTCCTTAATGGTGACCAGTGCTTGTTTAGAGGCAATGTCTTGTGACCTTGCTTCTTGCTGAATTTGTAGAGGCTTACTTAGTACTTTAACCAAACAAAACAGACCTTTACTTCTTTCTTTATATCATTTCTAAATAATCTTTGGAAGAGATGAGTAAGTAATGGGAAAAAATACTTGAGTTAAAAAACATATTTTTTATTGGTCCAAATCAGATAGCAGATAAACTTCAAATATAGGAAGCAAAAGGTCCACTTGTGTTTCTTACTCTTTGTGCAGCATACATAACAGGAAGGAGCCTGGTAAGCACAGCAGAACCCAAATATATGGTTTATGAAATGTGTAACAAAGGTCTTTTACACATTCTCCCTCCTCACTGCCAGCCCAGAAGGAATGATATGGAAGAAGCAGCTGGAGCAGAGACCCAGGGCAATGGAGTGGGTTAGAAACAGTCTGAGGCTTCCCCTCTACTAGGGCTGCTCAGGTGCCTAGGTGACTGAAGAGTCATCCCAAAAGATTTGGGAAGCAGCCTAGCAAGTGTTTTCAAGTCACCTCAGGGCAAAAAGGCCAATGATAGGTCCACACAGCACTCATAGGGATAATCCAAATCCAATCAGTCCAGGTTACATGAGGTTACAGAGTGTGAACAGAAATCTCATTATGCCTGACAAGATTGTTTGGCAGGGGCAGAGAAAGTGCTTGGCATTTTGCAATTTATACTTCATGCATTTGATAACAGCTAGGACAGCTTCATAAGTTTAGTCATATTTTTGTGTCATTTGCTGTGATATGAGATACACCACTAACAGCGACAGACATCCTAGCACTCACACTGGATTACAGTGGAAACCAGATACAGGATACTACACAAATACATCAAACATTCATGACTGGCAGGCTTGCAAAACACTAGCTTTAACTTAGCTAGCTTTGGTCAGCTTTTCCTCCTGCACAAATTGACCCCTTCTCACTGTCCAGTACTTTAAAATGAAGTGTTTGCATGTTTATTTTGAAAGGACTTTGCTTTTATAGGAAGATAACTAAGTTTCAGCTAAATCATAACTCTTATTTGATTATCTTTTCCATACAAGCCTTTTTTCTAGTTTGGATGCCAGTCTTAAAGTAGAATAATGAAGCAGAGGGCAAGGATAGTGGTAGATTTAGCCATGACTCTATCCACTCTTTTTTTGTTGATAAAGCCAGAGATTAAGTTGTTCTGTGAACACATGAGTAGCTTAGTCCATGAAGAAGAGCACTATGGTCTGTTTCTCTTCTACTGAGCTGTTAGGCCTCTGACAAACTTTCAAACTCCCTTCTGAACTAATCCAGAGAACAAGCAGGCCACTCCTCACCATGAGTCAACATTTCACATTTTGTTCCTGGTCTTTTGCTACTCTGTGTTGTATGCAGCTGAGCCTAAATTTTGATACAGATGCTGTGAAGGAAAAATGCTTTGAGGCTCCAGCTGCCTTATCATCTTCTGAGCACACTGAGGAGTAAAGTCAAAGACGGATTTCACCCAGAAATAGAACATGACCAGTACACCAGACCAAGTAAAAATACAAGGATTATTCAGCCATCAGGAGGGAAGCCTGGAAGTTCAGTGCTGTGCTCATGCTGGTCAGGCTGCTCAGCTGTTTGTAGCAGCAGTATGTTGCATTATGAAGTTTCTTTCCTGTTTCCTTTCCTAGGTTTATTCTCCCATGTTTTCTCTCTTCCCCCTAGAAAAAGAGATTTACTTTTAATCCATTTTCAAGTTTCTGCAAATCTTTGCAGTTTATTGGAATAATTGAGCTTTCCATCATGGAAAGACCTCCTGTTAAAGTGAGGGAAGCAGGTTTGACAAATCAGGGCCAAACAGGATGATTTGTCAAAACTCAGATAACAGAAAACCTTTGTTGACTTTCTCGGTAAAGATTGGGTGGACTTTTTTGGTTTTGTGGATTCATTTTTAAAATAGGCCCAGAGTTAAATTTCTTCAACAATATTAAAGGCAATGCCCAAATTACCCAGGCCCAAAAACCTCAGAAAGTTTAAAGACTCATTTTCTAGTTTAGAGCAGAGACCTGGCTAATGTAGAAACATAAGTACTTTAGGTTTTGTCATGTTCTTTGAATCTGTAAAGACTTTGAAGCTTTTTATTGTGAATTATAATAATATTTTGAGTAATTTATGTGCTGTATGTATGGCAGCATTTCTTGATAAAGCAGATTTTTCATTTTTTATGGTCCTCCAAACATATCCACAGTAGGTTTCAGTTCCTGGTAGAACAGACTTCTAGTTGCTAAGTATCTCCTATGAGCTTTGAAACATATCCCCACACGACACTGGGGACACGATATCCCTGATGACTTAGGACTTTGCACTAGCTTGTCTCTTGACTTCAATGTCCCTTCTGCTGTATATGTAATAATTTTGCAGGCTCAAGAAGTCCATGCATTGTCCTCTGTCAAGATATCTGCCTTATAGATACACTTAAATGAATTAATAGGTTTGATTGTGCACCTTTTGAAATGCATTCTAAACTGTATCAGTGACATCAGCCATCTTCTCTTGAGGGTGACTCATTCTATTTCATCTTCTCACTCATTCTATTTCATCTTCTCCGGTTTCGGGGGGAAGGCAATACCTTTTCCTAATATCCAATCTGACCTTCCCCTGACACAAATTCATTCCATTTCCTCCTGTCCTATCCCTGCTCACCAGATAGAGGAGATTGGCAGCTCCTCCTCTGCTGCACCCTTTGAGGAAGTTGTAGGCTACAATGGACTCAGCCTGTAGCCTTCTCTTCTCCAAGCTGAACCAGCCAAGTCACCTCAGCCACTCCTCTGAATTCTTGCCCTCGAGGCCTTTCACCACCTTGCTCTCCCTCCTCTGAATACACCCTAAGGGTCTGACATCCTTCTTATACTGGGGTGCCTACAACCACACACAGGACCTGGGGCTGCACCAGCACAGAGGAGTGTGGGACAGTCACCTCCCTTGCCCGGCTGGTGATGCTGTGCCTGAAACACCCAGGACACGGCTGGGCATCCTGGCTGCCAGGGCAGACAGTGCACTCATTTTCTTTAACCCAAAACCCAAGATCTCTTTCTGCAGTGTTACCTCCAGCCTCCCTCCCATCCCCCAGTTTGTTCATATAACCAAGATTACCCTGTCCCAGGCAGAGAATCCTGGGCTTGCTCGCGTTAAATTTCATTTGGTTGGTGACTGCCCAGCATTCTAGACTGTCCAGATCTCTCTGTAAAGCCTCTCTACCTTATAGGGAATCCATAGTTCCTCCTAGTTTAGCAGCATTGTAAAATTAAGTGACATTTGGTTCCAGCATCCAGAACACTTACAAAAACCTTTAAGAGCATTGGCCCTAAAAGGGAACTCTGGAGAACCCAGCTGTTAACTGGTTACCAATCTGATTTAACTCAGCTTATTATAACCCTTTGAGCCCAAAATATCAGTAAAATTGCTCACCCCATGTATTATGGACTTGTCTAGATTTGTGCTGGACATTTTTTGCAGAAGGATACTGTGAAAGACTAATAAAATGAAGACATTTTCATGGACTGAACAGAACAAGCCCAATCTTTTGCTTAACACAGTTTGAATTTCATGTAATTCCCACACTGAGCATAAAAACATCTTCCATTTACTCCCAGGAAGTATTGGTTTTCTCAGTATAACTGAGGTTGGTTGAATAGCAATTGTTGCCCCGGCTGGCACTGCCTTGAACCATAAGAGCATTGTTTTCTCTGCTCACTTTCTTCTTAGTGCAAGTCAATATAGGTTGTTGTATGCACAGTAAAGAACGCTAATACTCCTTTTATTCTTAGCTCACAAAGGCATACATTCTTTTTAAAAGTTATCTAATTGCTTTGCAAAACTGGCTATTGTCAGGTGTGCCATGCCCTGAGGTGTGTCTCCCACAACTGTATTGCTCTGCAGCTTCATGACACTGAAGCTGCACTTGTTAAAAAGATCACTCTGGACAACACACACTTCTGAATTTTCCTCCACCTCAGTTTTAGAGCAAGCACTGGATTTCTAGTGTTGAAAGTGAAACAACATTAATTTTAGGCCATCATAAATCTTGCATACTCCAAATGGGTAGACCGCTACAGCTTTTCCCAAGATCAGCTCCATTCTTTTGAGAGAAATGCAGTGCAGCTAAATTGTGAATTAAGTTACAATGCATCCCTTCAGGTCTGGGACATCCAGCCCCTGTGGTCTGAGCTGTTTTACTCTGCAAATAACTGCTACCCTTTTAAATGCATGATATGTAAGCTCTTATGACAGTATCGTACAATCTAAACTCCAAGACAAAAGGATTTTTCCCCTTTAAGTTAAAAGGTAGAACTCAAGCATGGCAATTAATGACAGACTGAAGTTTGTAATTCATTCCTTAAGCTAATGGAACCATATACACCCAGTTGAGCATATATTCTTTTAAGTTGAGGCAAAATGCAATTACAGTTTAAAGGGAATATTTATGTACATTAGTTAACAACATCATTGCAACTTAGTGCTCACACATCAACACTTAATTAGTGTAAGCATAAGTGAAATAATTGCTACAAGGCATGTATTACCCATAATGTGAGGTAATTTCATGCGCTATGCACATTTCAAATATCTACTCTGTATTTTTCCAGCTTGGATTTTTAAATCAATAGGAGATGTTTGCATATAAAGTTACCTTAAACTATTTTGCATTTTATTTGAATGCAGGGTGTTGTCCAGCAATAGAGAAAAAAAAAACTTTCTTTCTCCTTGAGGAAAATCTAACCAACTTTCAATATTCAAACTCGTAAGTTCAAAAATGCTGGATTTCAAAACAACAGAAATGTCTATGTGAACAGTATGTTAGCTTTTCTATTAGATAAACATTATTCATGCCTTATCCACAGAACAGTCAGCCTTTATATGCTGATGTTGTTCTTCTGTAGGACTGGACAAAAACCATGCTTTTGTCCAGTCCCGCTCTTCACATGAAAGGCCCTTGTTAGCTGATCAATGAAGCTTGCAAAAACAAAATTCAGTACGTCCTGAAGAAACCCAGCTGTTACAGTAACTACAAGAAACCAGTAAATTAATGAGTAGAGGGGGCATCTGGGATTACATTATGGATGTGTAAGGAAATAGGTTCACATATACCAATAAAAATGCAGTCATTCATTTCCTGCTTTATTTTGTTTTCTATTTTATAAGAGGATTGTCTCTTGGATTTTATATGCTGTTTTGAGAAGGAATGACTCTACCAATGCTCTATGGAACATGAAATGTATTTTGCATACTACCGCATCTTATGGAAAAAGAAAACTAGCTTTATAATCTAAAGACAGGAAACAGAAAATGTATATGTCTTGCTTTGGAATAATTTGCAGAAGTTATATATGGTCATATGGAAGCAAGAAGGAACCAAGCAGTTTTAGAAAGTTTAATATTCCCCTGTCATGTTACATAAAGGGCTAGAAATCTTCAATAGGATTGCTGCTTCCTGCCTAAACCTAATAACACATTCAGCAATTAGTGTTTAATAGTTCTGTTGGAGGGATAATCTAAACTTAAGACCATCCTTCACTTCCATAACCTACAACTTATAAATAAGAACAGAGTTTAAATATCTGGAAGAAGTTAGGAACAGCTATGTTTCTCTATTTTTTTTTTTGAAAGGGGGGTGGGTGCAGTTAGCGGAGTTGACAGAATTTTTTGTGTAAGCATTTCACTGTTACTCTTCATTAGTCAGTTAAAGCACTTTTAAAGCTGGAGAAAATTTTACCAGAAGATTTTCCTAATAGAAAGTGTTCTTGTTTATCACATAGTCTTGTGCAACAATGTATGGTTGTTGAAAATTTCTAAAAAAAATAGAGAAAAAATTAATACTTTGACTGAGGGGTAACATTTCTTCTATGCTAGAGCTGTCAGAATTTTTATTGCAAAAAGGCTTTTGATGCTGATTTTAATTTTTATTATTATAACCCAAATAAATCTTTTAAAGTAAAGACAAAACTGAGCATTTTTCTTTGAAACTGTCCTTTTTTGAGGATAACTCAAAAATATTAACATCATTGCAATTTGCAGTAATCAAATCCACCTGCAAGCTTACTGAAAGAGTTTGTACTTATGGGATCAAAACCTTCAAATAGTTCTTTTTTGTTTACATAAATACAGTTTTTTTAGTCCTTAACTTACCAAGAGACAAGCACCCAATATTATAACTTACTTTGCTGGAAAAAATAACTATGAACACGTTTACTTTGTAGAATTTTTTTTTTTGGTCACTGAAATGAATCTTAACTTTTTGTACTTACTGAATGGATTAATCAAACAGTCAGCAAAATTTAGGAAGATGTTGCATCTAGAAGCCCCAGCTATATGGGGATAATCCATAGACTTTTAAAATAACTGACTTCTCTTACATCCTTTTTTGAAAACACCCACCACAATTTGGATCTGGAGAAAGCTTGATAGATCCTACAAGCAGTTGCAACATAAAGTCCCCCCATATATTTACTGAACTCCACCAGGACAAGCTAAATAATTGGGTTTTTTTCCCAAAGGATTTGTGCATTCCATTATGCCCAAGCTATACTTAAGTCCCAGTTTTCTCATGTTGGGAAAAGTGCAAGTTTGCAGCCCTTTATTTGCTGCATTCCTTAAGTTCTTGTACCACCAGTAACCTCTACTAAAAATATTTTCTCAGATTTGTAATGGAATAATAATTATAAATACAGCAATTATTTTTTTTCTTGGTCTACCAACACAAATTATTGGTGCTCTTCTGATATGAGACATTTCCTAAACCTCTCACTTGCCCTCTTCTGCACCCATTCCAGTTTGATTACACCTCTCTGAGTACCCAGAATTGGATGTGGTTACTGCCATCAGTATCAGTACCACTTTTACTGAAAATATCTTGTTTGATATACCCTAAATCAGATTAGCTGGCTTTACTAACATATCACATTTGTGACTCACGCTTAACATAAGATCAATAAGCACATCCAAATTCTTATCCTTCTATGTTGCATCCAATGCTGAACCTATCAGTTTATAGCCTACTTTAATTTGAAAAGTATTTTACAGTTTATTTTAATCTGAAAAATACGTTTATACCAATAAGACTCGTATGGTATGTGAAAGATGAGATATTAGCTTAGAATATGCATTGGTATTTGCCAGAAAGCTTATATATAGTCTTATATGGATATAAATATGTATATCCACATATTATTATGTATTTTCTAGTGTGTAAAACTAGTCTTATAGTTCATCGTTACTCTTATTATTATTTATGTAATTAAATGCATCCTTCATACAGCTCCTCTCTCTAACCTACCACATATTCCTGTAAAATCAGATCTCCTGCTTGACAAGATAATATATTGCTGTCACCCCACTGAATATTAGTATAATTCTGATTTTAGTTTACTAAAATGACAAATGCAGCTACTTTATAGCTGCTTTGGACCATAAAACATTTTGAAAGTTATTTTGCCACTGAATCAGTACTGAAGCAGATATGCATGAAGATTTGGCATTTAATATGTGAGGTGGTTTTGCCCCTTTTCTGTTGTGGGAAATTTGGTTATAAATTTTTCATGACAGAGTTCTTTTGTCTGTCAGTACCTTTTACTTTGGGAAAAAAGTCTTCTTGACAGCCACTTTGAGCCTGCTCCTCCAGAGTTTTCACTCATCACAGTAAAAAAAGTTTAGGAATAATAATAATAATAAAAAAAAAGGCAGAAATACAGAAAAAAAATAAAGAGAATTTAAGAAAATACTCCCTTCTTTGTTGTTTTTTAAAAGGTACTGAATATGACATATCTGTCTTCATATAAAATGGAATGAGGAAATGTTTTATGGTTCAGGAAGAAATCAGAAGGAAATGTTTGTAGCTGCAGGCCAAAGGCTCCAGGATTGTCTGCATTCCACATTGCATCCAGACTTAAAAGCATTTCCTTTGCAGGAATTTGACTGAGAAACAGCAAGGCCCTACCCCACCACAGAGTGATACCTGTGCTTAGTCTTATGAACAGTGAAAACTTATGCTCTTTTAAAAGCAGAGCTTTTTGTGGTACAGACACTCCCGTGGTGTCTGTACCACTCCCTGTCACGACAGAGATAGTGACAGAGATAGTGACAGAGGTAGTCACAGACCAAAACCAAGCTTACCCTTCAGGGTTAACTGATGTGTATTGCACTACCACCATTGTCAAGAAAATGAATATAATGCTAGCTTGTCCCTGTACATATGCAACAGGTTTGCTGTAAGCAATTCTGTAGTGAAAAGGGAGAAAGAAATACACAGTTCAGTGCTCTAGGCAAAAAAATGCAACTGCAGACATAGCTGTACAGAAGTACTCAGCTATGCTGGTCTTTAGTCTACAAGTAAGTTTCCTCAGAATACACTTCAAAAGACTCAGCTTTCAGTGCTCACAGACCAAGCAAAAAGCAAGGTCATCTATTATCTTAGATGTAGGTGGGGGGACTTAAGTGCACATACGTTGCATTGCATCTCTGAAAAGTGGACAGCACCTCATGAGAAAACAATGCTTGCCTTTTCCAGAGACTCCGTAACAACTTCTTTTGTTTAATCTAGGGTGAATGGTTATTGACTGTTGTCTCTCGACAACTTGCCTGACTGCCATTCCAAGGAAGTGAGTACCTCCATCCTCCCGAGGACATCAAAACAAGGCAAACATGACAGCCTGCGTACAGATCAATGCCACAGAGAAAGTTGCTCTCTTTCCTCCAGAGCAGTGCCATCAGCAATGCTGTCATATTTTGCAACCCAAAATATTCCAGTTTCAGAGTTAATTTGAGGAGAAAGATTTGTTTTCCAGGAAAAAAAAAGAAAGAAAGAAAGAAAAGAACAAAACAGTTCCCCAACACTTTAATAACTTCCATTAGACAAGCCACAAATATGAAACAACAGACGAAACTCAAATCCAAAAGGACCCCTTTTTCAAATTCTGCATGTAGTTCACACCTGGCAACAACTAGTCTCCAGTTTACTGATTACAGAATTCATTGCATGTATCCAATTTTCCCTTTTTATGATCAGCAACTTTTTAAAAAAAATGTTACCTTGCCAGCATGGCTATGGAACATAAATCACATAATATAAAACATAAATAAAACATAAATAAAACAGCAAAAAATCTGTGTATCCAATGTGTAAAACTAAAAGGAAATATCTTTACACATTTCATTAGACCATTGAAGAGAAACCCAAATTCTTCTCCTCCTCAGAACTCAGACTTTAATCATTCTGCATAAAATTATTTGTGTTGCGCAAGAAATGGGGATTTTCCTGTGTGAGTTACTTTCCGTGTTCATCATTCTTTGCCTGCAGTTCTTCCTTCATTGTCAGAGTCCTTGAACAGGGCTTCCTGTCAGTCCTCCCTGCCATCATTCTGTGATCAGCCAAGTCTCTCAAAAATCACCTTCAGTTTCCATATGAACTGTCTATATAATCTGTTGTTATTCAAAAATGTACATAAGGATAAAGAATTGCTGGGAAAACACCAGTGTTTTAGGTTACCTTCCTGCAACAAGCATAGCTGGAGAATGAGATTGAATCACAAATCACAGTAACTCTGAGCAATTCAAATGGCCAGGCAAAATATAGTTAGCCCAACAACAATTGTGAATATTTCAGTGGCTTCTGTAGTCTACAGTGGTGGTCAACATGGACAGTAAAACATCCAGATATTAGAGCATCTTCCTCATTATATCCCACTGGCCACGGCCACTCAACAGTGGAGATGAGCAACAATGAAATTCCCAGTTTCATGGACATTTCTGATAGTTTTGGGGGCCTGGAGGGTTCTGAAAAAATAGAACAAACACAGTAAAATTCGAAGTTTCATTTGAAATGATGAAAAATATATTTTTTGGTGGATATATGATTTTTGGTGGACATTGTTTTATAACATCAGCACATTCTGTTCCACCCTTGGAGAATTAACAAAACACATCATTCAAAAAAAAGAAAAAAACAACTCAGCAAAAAATGCCAAATTTTGAGAGTTTTATTATTTTTGCATTATAATAAAGACAAGAATTTTCCTTAAAATTTTATCCACAATTCCTTTAGCTAGTTATAGTTGCCATGCAGTCAGAGAAAAGTTTTTGTAAAAATTTCTGTTACATCACTGAAAAGGGAATGGTTCCTCTCTTATGAATAGGAAGATGTCACAGGTTCCCTTCACGTAAGCATTGATGACTGAGAGAGAGCAAGAAGAATGGTTCAGCTGCAGGATGATGTTGCCTGCTTCCTCATTCTGAAAGGAGTATAAATAAATGTGCTAAACTCTGCAATCTCAAGTTTAAAACCTGTATATGAAAGAAACTCTATCATCTTTCTCCTACTGTATTCACTGTGTACTTTATAAGACTGATGATAAACTTTCCCTTCTGATTTTGGATTTCACCTTCCTGATACTGGATATAAGATTCTGGAATTCCTTCCTTGTGGAAAGGGAATGGAATTTTACATTAATTAGAAACCTATTTTTCTCTATGTCGGCTCTCCTAGGTCTTTGTAGGTCACTTTTTCTTTTTGGTAAATAATATTATAACATTAATATTTAGTATTTTAGAGTTTTCTTTACCTTTTGCTGCCCTACTCACTTCTTATCTCTGTTTCTATGTGCCTAGATAAAACTATCAGAGTGCTTTCACCTGTCCAAACTGGGGTTTTTCCAGTTTGAGGATGAAGTTAGGGTAAGGAGAAGATAATTATTTCCTTCTCAAGTTCAGCATTATGCAACAGAGTTGTGTTTCTAACACAAACATTGATCTTTACTGGGTTTTTATTAATATCAAAGATAAGCAGTGTGATTTCCTAAATGTAATTAATCTCAAACAGCTGCTGAACCCCAGCAAAGACTTATGTTTATATCACAATTACATTTCAATGGCAATGATGACATCACCATAAATTACATGTGTTTAGCAATAAGAAAGCCATGAAATGTTGTCTCTTGCTTGCACATAGAAATTTCTTTTGAAGACATTACGATCATATTAAAAAAAAAAGAAGTTGGTCATTCCCAATTATGGCAAATACATCCATGTTGTCACCTTGTTATGAACTGAATGCCTATTAAATCTTTGGAGAATGCTATCTCTTCTGTACTCAGTCTGTCACTGTCTTACTAAACCCTTCAGCTACACAGGAATAAATTCATATACTGAAACAGAAATTATGGTCAGCAATTAGCTGTAGCTTGCGTTTTTATCACCACTGGAATAAGGAGCAATACCTTAGTGAAATCAACATTTCAGTAAGCAAGGCAAGTTAACTATTTCCACAGAAAATGCTTTGCATTTCTGGGATCATCTCTGTTTTCCCTGCCTAAACTCCAGGCAAGGATTATCACTCTGCAGGTCTAAATCCACAAACACAGCCAGAAACTGACCACCCTCCCTCCCCAGCAAAAAGCACCCCTCAGTCACAGATGAAAGGAAATTCCTAAAGATGAGATTTTGTCTGTCCCAAGACTACTGTATTCTCCCCCATCCCAGTTACTTCTGTAGGTAATTTTAATGGCTCTAACAAGTCTTGCCATGCACATCTCTTTTCCATTTTGTCTCCAGACCGTCATACTTTTAAATTTGCAAGTCATACATGTGTTAGTCTACAACAACAATCTAAAAGTTTGATAGGTTGGACTGATACAGAAACTCAACAGATAAAAACAAATGGTCTTGCTAAAAAAGCAGATGTATTGAAAACAGAACACATATCTGAAATGAGGGGATTTTTTTCTTTGCTTTTAGTTCTGTCACTAAAAGGCATTTGTAGTGCGCTAGGCAGAACAAGCAACTCTGCAGTTACTACATGGAAATAAAAACCAGGACTTTAAAGACAAAAGTCTGACAAAAAGAAAAAAAAATCATTCTTTCACAGTTCTGGTTTTAATTACTTTAGACTGTACTAATAGGGAAACAGGTGCTGTTCAGCAGTTGTAGCGCTTATAAAATTGCAGCAAATCATGCCTGTCTCTAGATCTCCCTAGATTATATTTTTGGGAGGATACATTCCAAAAACACGCCTTACACCACCATTCATTTCTGCAGACCCAGCACACCTTTTGTTTTAGTAAAGAAAACATTAGATTGAGAAAGTTCTACCCCTCAAGTGAAATCGAAGCTGCATCTTTAAATTATAAAAAAAGTTTGCTTATTCCTCATGTGCGTTGAGGTTTTTTATGGATTACTCAGGACAGCATGATATGTCTAAGTGAGAAACCTAGAAGGGAGACAACTGGGGAAGGCTTGTTAGTGAACTGAGTTCTCTGGAGTAAAAATAATTTCTCCTCCTTCAATTTTCCCGGTGCTCTGGCATGTTTATTTTCCATAATTTTTGTCACAAGGTTTCAAATAAATCAGGAGATTTATCAGATGCCTTTCTTGTCAGGCTGTTGTTATAAAATTAAACACATTCAGTGCTGCTTGCTTCTCCCCTCCACAAGACACAAACCCTTGTGCGCATACACACAACAGCATCTTGCTACTAGACAGAGATAAATTCCTCACCACTGTGATCATCAGACACTAAGCCAAACTCATCTTCTTTTCTTTCCTTTTTTTTTACCCCACTCTGTTATTCATAGAGACCACAGGTGAACCGGGAGAAAATTATTACAGTGTGATGACTGCTGAAATGATAGAAGGTAAAGAAGATGGATTATCACGGTGCTGACATGATTTGTATGGATTTCCAGAATTAAGCTGTTCACTTAAAGTGACCGTCTTCTTTGCACCCACGATATTGCAGCTGCCCTAGTAATAACCTTCATCTGCACTTGTGAGCCAAGTGAGCAGAGCACGTTTCCCATTACCTGTCAAGCGAGTATGTAGAGTTCTTCTGGCCCCGCAGTAATAGCAGGGCTGCTGGTGAACAGAGTAATAAACACCTACTGAGAGGGATGTAGCGTGAAAAGATCTCATCACCTGCTATTAGCACGCTGATGAATAATGCAGCATTTTCGGTGGCAGATGTCAGGGGTGGGAGGAAGAATCACTTCTGTAAATGCTCTGGTGAGCACTTCAGCACAAAGTGAGAGGCGATAGCAACAGATGCATGTGACAAAATTACACTTGCTATTGTGTTTTAAAAGAAATGGGAACATTTACTTCACAAATAGCTGGCAGGCTTTCTCTCTCTCTCCCTTCCCATTACCCCCCCTCCCCTCCTTCTCCCCCTTCCACCTTTTTGTTCCCTCAGAGTCAAAAGATGCTGCAAACTATCAAACTAATTCACACATTGCTAAGGTTTTACAGCTCCTAACTCAACCACTGTGTAAGGGACAGTGGGGCTTGGCAGTCTAGCCAGGTAAGCACTTTTTCCTGTAGACCTAAACGGGCAAATCAATCGAATAGGAAAGATTAGGGGGAGAAAAAAAAAAAAATCTTTTTTTCTATTTAAATTCCCTTCCCACTGTACATTTCATTTCTATCTTTCAAGAAAACCTACAAGCCACTGTAGAAATGACAGTGCCAAGTGAGGTGACAATTCCTGGACTTCCTGCAGTTAAATCCCTCAGAGCCTCTGGCAACAATAAGAAAGGTCTCGCTAATGTTAACGTTATCAAGAAACCTCCTATTACTCCTCCCCTTCCACTCACCCCTTTTGCTGTTGTAAATAAGGCAAAGAAGTGACATAGCAGTAGCACAACAGGTTCCTGGATGTGATTTGAAGCGTGGCAATCCCTCTTGGGTAATCTAAATCAGTGCAGGTACTGCTAATTTTTGACATTTTTTTTCACTTGAGAGAAATCACACACCCAGACCAAGTCCTTGTTAATGTCAAAAGGTTTGGCATGATGGGATAGTAAAGGACTTCCAAGCTGCCACAACGACTTAATTCCCTGTACCTACAAGCACAGGTCTCATAGAGCATTCAGTTGAATTTTACATAAGTTTTATGTCATTGCTTTCTTGCAGAGAGAGTTTCTCAGCACTAGATATGAATGAGGCTCAAAACCTGTCATATCTGACACCTACATATACTGGGGGGAAAAAGTATGAATGCATAACCAATAATAATATTATATGACTGAAATATTATTCTTGGCACATGCTATCATCTTGTCTGGTGAATCACAGATTCTGATGATTTAAAGCAACCGGTCCTGAAACAGGAATGTTTTCTGATTATCTTCAGACTTCTTTTTTCAGTGGTATTTTGAGCCAAAGAGCTCTTTTTGGTCAATTGCTGCCACTCGGCACAGTAGCTTACTAACATCAAAGGTCCTGGGTAAGAGGATGTCTCAAACGGTGGGCTCCTGAACACCTGCACTCAGTGAGAGCCGGATACACAACGATCATCATGTGTATTTGATGCCTGAAGGACAGCTGAAAAGAAAGAGGAAGAACTGTTGGTTCTACCAGAGGACGGTAATGCTTAAAAACCTGATTGTAACAGGTGAGTCACAGGATGGCACAGAGGTTGTCATTGCTCAGAAGAGCCCTGTTCTTACTCAGGTGCACTGCACAAGCCACAAAAGTTATGTCAGGAGTCCTTGTTTCTGCCCCTCTGCAAGCCATGCACACATTTATATTCTCATCATTTTCTGACTGGTTACTGAAAGGCTAGGAAAGGCTACTGGGCTATGTAAGTTGGGCATTAAAGAGCTCTGAAGGGGGGAAAAAATGTCTCCATTGTTAAACAGGATCCTGGAAAACACATTGCAGGACAGAATCTGTCTTCTGGTCACCTTTTTGGCTGCAGTTGTTACTGCCTAAGTTCTTCTACCACTGCCTGTCCATACACACGTCAAAGGTCAGTGCTCTCCTGTTTGCCAGGGCTGTGTCAGAAAGAGACAGTGAGACTTGGACAAGGATGCAACACTTCAGCAAAACAAGAGATGAGCAACGCAATGGGGAACTTTCCTTCAAATGTTAAAAACGCCATTATTAGAAGCAGAGTAGACAGAGCATATATTCCAAAAGAAAGAGAGAATGTTCTTTAAGAAGAAAGGCATATAAGCAACATGAAGCAGGTATTATCAAGACAAGGAAAATACTCATAAAAAGCCCATACCAACACAGTTCTTATTAGCAGAGGGTTACTTTGAACTGTGATTTAAAGACTGGGTAGAATTGAGAGGAATAGAGAGATAGTTACAAATAAATCTGGCACACTGGAGATGTGCCTGCTAACACAGAATCTTTCAAAGGATGGATACAAACAACACCAGTTTCCTCTGCGGGAGAATCATGAATAATCTGGAAAAAAAGATCACCACCTCTTCACCCTCACCACCCAGTCTATTTATCTGGAAAATTTATGCCAAACCTAACAAGTGAACCCACTTTGGTTGGTTTGGCATTTCTCTTAACAGTAGGTCAGATTATATGGAAGTAGTGTTGTAAATTATACACTTGTAACCGATGTGGATAGTAAGTGAAAGTTACAGGAATGAAAAGACATCTCTCTTCAAGGTTTAGGTTTGAGTCCCCTGCAGATAATCCTTGGATTAGCTAAGAGTTTGCTTTTCAAACTTGAAGTGAAAAAGAAGTATGATAAATTGGTAAACAAATGCTACCGTAAAAAGAAAAGTAGTGGTTTCATATGGTCTCTTTTTCTCCAGGGGATCAGCTTGAGAGTCTCTAAAAATAGAGGTTTTGTTGTTTCAGTAATTATATACCTGCTGTATTATAATATTGCTCTTTTTTTGCTGATAATTTCATAGCTTTTTAAGAAAAAAATATACCTCACCTACCTTTTAAACTTGTAACTCTTCATTATTACATTTATAGTTTGATAAACATCCCAAGAGGTGGTGTTCACAGAAGTTTTGTAAATATCACAAGAATCCAGAAAAAAAGACATTAAAAGCTAAAAAAGTTTTGATAAAAAGCAACATTTGCCATGTGTTCTGTGCCCTACTATTATTCCCACCAATATGTAAGTCTAAAAACGGCCACCTATTATTGTAGTGATGTATCTAAAAAAAATCTCAAGTTGCCTGTAATAATCTCCATTATGTGTAATGACCATTTTGATAATAGTCTTTAGAAGAGGTAATGGCCCCACTGAATGGTTATTACCTGTCTGTTCATGCTGGAAGCAAGATGCAGAAGCCAAAGGGGACAGTGAAATGGTCCTTATAGTGCAGTCTGAAGGAATAAGAAATATTTAACACAATGCGAGAAACAGACAAGCAAGCACCTTTGCTTGTAAAACTGTCTGCAATGGTGCAGTAAACCCTTGTAGAGGTATAAAATAGTAATTAATAATAATAATATTAATAGGCAAAGTATCACTGTGAGAACTATTTTAATTTTGAGAGTCACAAACGCTGTTAGAAAATAAAAGATTATCTGAATGCTAAATATAGCTTGGTTCATTATAGAATGTTAAATATTGTTATATTCCAATTCTCTACCATGCCATAGGAGCAATATCACTTTAGTCCAGAGAGGCCTCTCCACAAATCAAGGGTCAAAAGTGTTTACATCTTCCACACAACTACTGCAAAAACGTCCCTATATACAAAAATACGGGGTTATAAAAGCAGCAAATAAGTCATGTCAGAGCTGTAAGGACTCAAGCTGGCTTTTAAAACAGACAGAATTGTCTTGTAAATGAAGCCTGAGCACAGACAATCCACTGTCACAAAAACATCAGAACATCAACAATTTATCTCACCTCTGCCCAGGCTTAGATGATCAGCTCTATAAGTTGACTCTTAATTCATATCCATAGAAATCGTAAGTCCTTCCAAGCAGAGATTGCCTTTAAAATCTGCACAGTGTTAAATAAAATTTGGCCCTGATATCATTTGTGATCTGTGGGATTTACTATAGAATAAAGATGTTTGTAACAAATAAATACTGAATTATGAGATTATTAAATATTATTCTGGCCTCATGCTTAGAAGCACACTGGGATATTATTTCACTCATTAAGACTGAGTTAAGACCATGGAACTTAAAACAAAGATCCTGTCTTTGAAACTAAAGGAAACAATTGAGAGAATCTCAGTTTAACAAAAAGAAAGGTAAAGTCCTGGTTCAAAATGCAGGCCACCATGAATTCTGCATGGTTTATTCCATGTAGATTGAAAGATATGCTGAATACCATGGTATTTCAGGAACACAATACAAGGATGTGTTTTACGTCTTTAGGTGTATTACATTTTCCCTAAAACTTACCCTGTTTTCATCCCTCAGAAGCTCTGCATGTAAGAGCATTCAGAAATAGAGATCTCAGCCAGATCTGTGATTATTTGAAATAAGGAATGCCTTTAGCAGAGATTCGTTTCGTCAGCAGCCCATTGGGTTCAGGGAAACCCAGAAGTCCCAGTAGGAAAGCTCCCACACCAAAAACATGTTACTGCTTTCTTCTCCAGGTTGATCAGGAAGGGATGAAGGAATGCCAGCTGCATGCACTTTTCTGGTGTCTTGCTGTACTTGTGCACTGAATGGGGACACTCCATTGCACAAGAAAAAAGTTACTAGAGCAGACCAGGAGGCACTGGCAATCCTGGATCCAGCTCTCCATTCTGGATTGGCTCATATTGTGACTTGGACTGAAAAGTTTGGTCTGCAGGGATAGTGATGATATCTCCTGCCTTTCTCTTCTCCACTATTACTACATTAACTTGCTATCACTAGCAAAAGAGGGCAAATTACAATCAAGATTTAACATGTAACAGACGTTTCATTTACTATTACAGACAATAGCTTAGAGTAGTTTCCTCCATCCTCTCCTCCCATTTTGACTCCTTTTCTGGTCTTAAATTGGATTTCAAAGGTCATCTCTCACTTTTAAAATAATTTCCCTCACTGCAGTTCTACAAGACACTCATCTTAGATAGAGTATTTCTTCTTTCTTGCTACCTGTGTGAAAGAACTTTTTCAGTCTTGTCTCTTTACTTGAGCAATTTGCCCTTTGCCTGAGAAGTCCATAAACATTGAATGGACCTAAAAAAGTGATTCAGGACCTCTTAAACTGCTGATTAATTGAAGAGGTTTGAACTCACATACTCTGCAGACACAGTTGAAACCCTGTGTCATGAGGTGGTGTATGAGGGAATAGCAATAATAAAAAGAAAAATAGCAAAATAATAACTTATACCCTATAAGGCAGTCCAGAATAACAAATTGCTTTAAAGAGAGTAACACACTCATTGTCAGAAAGAGGAAACAGCATGCACCAGCATGAGAAAAGGGGACTACCCTGATGTTTCCTCAATTTGCACTTGCTGGCCATTTAACTTGAATTTGATCATAGAGACTATGCTACCAGTTCTCAGTAAGACACACAAAAAAAAAAGTCTAGGTAGTGTCTGAAATCACTAACACTTAAGAGCACAGGCAACTACACACAATTACAACATAAGAAAAATGGAAATGTGAAAAAGCAGTTTGAAATTGTACAGCCTTGGACATAATTAATGCCACTAAATAGAAAATTTAATCCCTGTTACTAGCACCACAAGTCAAAAATATTTTTCTCTCAGAAAAAATTACAAGGAAATAAAGAGGGAAGATGCAATGTGGAACAGCCCTAGTAAGTTCCTGGCAGTGTGCATCTCATCTGGAAAGAGGTTTTTACAGAAGTAATAGACATGGTTTCAGGACAAAATACAAGACTATATAGAATACAATCACAGAAAACTGCCTTGCACTTGCTTCCTCGTCACTAGAGTTTGTGAACTGCTCAAGCTTTTTCTAATTAAATTAGGCAATATATGACTTACACATGAAAATTCAATAATATTTATCTCATGGATGATGAGGTTTGGCTTGTATCTAAATTTTCTTAATTTCTCTAAAATCTTTGCCTTAATATTAGCCTCCAGCATTTAATTCTACTGGGAAATTAGGTATCTCCCAAAGAAAAAAAAAATCTTTTATCATTTATAAATATGACAATTATTTGTCTATCATTCAATTTTTCTTTTGATATTAATAAGCAAGCCATCTCAGACATCCCATCAAATGGAAGCATCCTTGTGGAAAACACAAAACCTTTACAAATGCCCTTTCAAACATTCACCTAATCTGAAAGAAAAACAAAACTGTGATCATTTCAAAAAGGTAAGGTTATAAGAATGCTCAGAAATAAAAATAAATAAATAAATAGCCAGATTACTTCTACATTATGGAAGGAAGAGTGAAAATAAAATTATTTTAAACTTCTTTTGGTTCATTAAAACTGAAGATAGAAATGTTAAAAATTTTGCCTGGAAATGTTATTTAGCAAATAGACTACACTGGATTCCTTTTGTTACTCTTTAGTGACAATTTTTCTTTTTAAAATCACAGAAAAAAAAAGTATTTTTATATTAGATTTTTCTTTTTTCTTCCTTTTTTGAAGTAATTCTTTTCAGGAAAAGAAAGATGTTTCAACAACATCTCCTGCTCATTCAGTTTCTGAGCTGATGTTCCCAAGTACTTTGCAGGCTCAGGTTCATATCCTTGCCACAGACCTTGTTGGACAGGTTGTACTTAGCTTCATGGTTCAGCCATTTTGTAACGCTGAGATAGAAGTGCTCCGCTGTTTTGCAATTTTCTCAACCCTGCAGGACTGCAGTGCTCTCCTATGTCAACAACAGCAGCCAGACACCTGCCACCTGCAAGGCGCTTCAAGATGATCAAGGTTTCCTAGTTACCTATGCAGCAGAGGAATTTCTCAGCCTGGTGTGCTAGAGAGGAAGCCAGCTCTCTACCTCTCATTTCCTGGGAAAGGAAAATGGAGCACAGTAAGGCTGGGTGACCACACATGCCGCCCCATAAGGTCCACATAGCGCAGGTCCACCTTTCTTGCTCTGCTGGCTTTATCCATAGACCATGACATGCACCAGAGCCAAGACATAATTAGGAGGCAGCATCTCAATGCTTGGGGAACTCTGGACTTTTCACACTCTATATTTTTCACAGCTGAAAACAACAGATTAATATCAGTCAGCAGAGAGCTGAATGTTCCAGAAATACATTTGTTTCAAACACTTAGTATATGAGTCATATTCAGGCTGACAGGATGGCCTGCTCCGAGATCGGTACCTCCACTCTTGTCACTGCTTGTTATTTACATATTTTCCCATTTAAGGAACCATTATGTTAACCATCTTTGAGGTACGTTCATGACGAACAAATATTAAAACCACATAATTATGGAATGGTTGAGATTGGAAGGGATCTCTGCATGTCAGCTGGATCACCACCTTGCTCAAGCAGGACTGCTTGGTCTTGGATATTTTTGTCCATGGGCAATTGCCCAGGACTATGTGCAGAGGACTTTTGAATAACTTCAAATAAATGGGTACCAAAATACGTAGACTTTATAGTACATACTTGTAGAACATTGGGATTCTGAAGGACACAGGAAGGAATAACGTGATTTCTTTTATATGGCTTTCACACCATATGTGTCTGTCTGTGCATGGAAAACGTACTGATGAATTGTAAAAAATAAGGTTCCTAAGCAGTTAATGAAGCAATCAAACTACCTTCTCTGGAAAATTTAAAGACAGCTAAGAGAATGGTGTGATCTCTGTCAATTTTGCCTAGAACAGAGGACATGTAGCACCCACAAATTAATCAGGCTCCTAGCTGAACAAGAACAGTAAAGGAAAGGAGGCAAAATGGTAAACTATCAATTAGCACACAGAGTAGGCCTTCTCGGCCTAAATAGATATATTTGAACATATTTTATGCCAAAGGCATCCATTTCAGATTAAAATAAAAATAAAAATGAAAAAAAAGTAATCATAATTCGTTGCAATTCATTTAAATTTTAAATTATATCTGAAGTGCGTAATGACTAGAAGAAATACACATTAATAAAATCAGAGATTATAGCGTAGAGTCAAGCTTGATTCTTACAAATAAGTGTCAAAAGTTTAGTCTGTGAAAAGGGCATTATCTGTTCTCTCAATTGGTCAAATACATTAATTTCAGACCTTGATAGAAAGGTTTTAAACCCTTACTGAAATGAAAAAACAAGTAATAACAAAAAAAACCTACAAAATGGTGGTTCTGTGTTCAATAATATCATTCTTATTTTCCCTTTCCTTTTCTCGCTCTTTTTAAATCCCAGCTCATAGAAGCTTTTAAATTCAGCCTGATCAATATAATGCCTGAGCTTGTCTTTTGTCTACTTTTTTGGCAGCAACAAAGAATTACTGTAATGAAATAATTTCCGGCTGGCATGATGCCCAGGAAACTTGTGGAACTATTGTGACTGGTTTACATTCATTCCTCACAACAGCCATTTGAGTACAAAGCTCTGGGATGATAATTTATTTCTCCTGCAGTTTTATGATATTTCAATGGCCTGAAATATCCTACTTGATGGCTACTTGCATCATTATGGGTCTGCTATAAATGATGCAAATTGCCATAAAACATGAGGAAAACCCTACATCACATCTTTATCTAGATTTGTCACTGATGACATTTGGGTTTGTTCAGGGTAATTCTATTCATTTAGTTGCAGAAAAACACCCTCCTCTTATCAGGCATTTCTAGACAAGACATTTGGGGTTTCTGCTGCCTATTAAATGGGACAAAGAAGCAGAATTTTTTTTCCAGTGCACTGAGCACCAGCTCAGGAGTAAAAATTAAACACATGGATTCTGATGTTGTGTCCTACCAGCCAAAGAGAACCACCTACAGTTTTTTGGGGCTCTCTTCCCTTGCTGTGGAGCTCCCACTACAGCCAGATTAACAACCCTAATCCCTATTCCTGTTAGTACTACTACACCTTTAGGGAAGGGACTTGCCTCTGTCTAAATCTTGCCACAGAAGATTGTCTGTCTCATTTACTGCCTAACTGTCAAATTTGAAACATCGAGCATATGAGAAGCTTTGAATGAAAATACAGAGAAGTTGTAAACGACGACTGCATTTCTGTTCGGTGATATGCTGTCTGTGAGAAAAGACAGTCTTTCCCATGGATGTAGGGTCCTGACTGTCTTTCCAGCTGTCACATTTATGGAGGGCAAAGTTTATGCTCATTTTTGTTTTCCCAGAACTCTGTTGGTAATTATTTTCATACTAACAATAACTAACTCTGTTAATAACAATTGATTTGGCTAAGTGTACCCAATCTCTGATCTCATGTTCAGATTTAAGGCAACAGTTGCTCCAATATGAATGCAGTTACCTGAGAGCATCTCTGGTAAAACTGAGAGCAAACCTGGAACGTGGGTAGCTAGTACAGCACCAGTAACATTACCACCCCTTACAAGGAGAAATAATAATTAGCACATAGCACAAACATTCTGACTTACAATAGGAAAGTTAGACAGCCTTGTGATGACACTTTCATCTAAGCTGAATACTATCCATACCAGTAGAGCTCTGACATTCCAAGCTACAGGTGTGAACCTGCAATAACTTCCTTGAAATCAACAGGATAGTACAGGGTTTATGACAGTATAGAGGACACAAGGATCTGTTCCAATATTTTGGCAGAAGCTCTAAATATCTCCTCTGAAACCAAGCCTGGACATCCAAAACAAATCTCAGGAAAAAATACAAAACTGAAAGCTTGTTCCAATTCTCAAGTGTATGTAGTTGTTTTAGGGCATACAAATAATTTACTAGCTTTCTTATTTTATCTTCAGACGTAAAAATAGTTTTGGCACATTTACAAGATTAATTTACTGCAGTTTAACATCATTCTCAAAACTGCCTGTAAATTGTCTGCAGTCTGAATAACTTTGCCAGTTCAGTTACGGTGGTGTAATTAAAGTAGTATCCAATGAAACAGTTATTTAATGAAAGAAAGGTAACTGAGCTAATAATGATTATCAGAGAATAAGTCTGTCTAGATATCTCAGCAGTGATTCTCTCTGTTCTTTGCCTGATAATACCCTACCGTGGGATTGCAGTAGACCACCTTAGTATATTTCTTCTTCACTTTTCATAGTGCTGTTGACATCCCATTGAGGAGTAGTGATGTTCAGTTCTGTAAGTTGCTGCCTAATTTGCCGAAACTTCTAATTTTGTGCGCCATCATCCCTACTCATTGTACTGATTTGAGCTGTATTTTGTTAAAATCCCTGACTGTTAAACCAAAGCTAGCTTCACAGTGAATGCAAGAAATTTGTTGTTTGCAAAGAAATATGATGCTTGCCTTTAAGCCTGCAGGCCAAGTCATTATGAAACATAATAATAGTAGCAGAATAAACAGAAAAATCATGACCCATCACCAGGCTGACAGAAAGAAGCAGAGACCTCCCATTTCCCAACAGAAAACTCATTCAGTAATCCTTAAAGAACAAAAATCAGTAGTTGTGTCCTTGCATCTTGTATATACAAATCCACCGGCACATACAGAGGTTGTAAAATGCTGGTTACAGATTTGTAATCATTCATTAAGTTTGATCTCCTTGAACATCAGCTGTGCTGAATTAATTCTGTTTAATTAGTAATTACCAGGAAGAAACACTCTGTTGTCAATCCTTCTTCCTAAAAATACCAGATGACATATCCAGAAAGCATTTCAGTGAGGGAAACCAGGTGAACTGCTGAAAGCAATGGCCCTCATTTTATTATTTTGAACACTGAATAATGTAAATGTAGCAGTGAGTCTTCACATTTCTTAAGTATTCTGGGACAAACAAAATCAGAACCAAGAGAGACAGGCATAATTCCTTCTTGTTCTTTGAATATTTTATTTCAAAATACCTTTAGCACTGACAACAATATTCAAGGAAATGTAGCGAAGGAAATATTTTATCAGTAGCAGTAACAGAAACATAAACAGAAAAGTGCTGAAATGTTGTCCTACACTGTAGCTCCGAGATGTATGCTAACTTCATTTATGTACCCTGTTTCTATTTCATAGCTTCTGCAGGACAGAACTGACTGCAAAGCAGCCTCGTGAAATTAGGAAAAGGCTCCAGTCAACATCAGAAGGGCTAAGCCCTTCTGATGGCTTAGCAAGGATACCCAGGGTAGAGAGTCATACCCAGAAAGTGTCAAAATTTCCCATTTGGAGCACGAACTTTGTCCCTGGAACGAATTAAAAAAACCAAACCAAACCAAAACAAACAAACAAACAAAAACCAAACCAAAACAAAAAAGAATAACCAAATAGAAAACAAACAGGAAAGCTACAGAATAAGCCATTTAAGATGAAGTTATCTTTTTCTCATTATACCATTATCAGAGGGACTTCTGAAATGAAAAGTGCTGTGATGTCTTCCTTGAGAAAATTGACTGGAAGTGCACAGGAACACTCTAAAGCAGATCTCTAAAGATCCCAAATTCAAACTAGAAATGTGCCTCTGGGATCCAACTTGAGTGAGAACCCCTGGGGACTGAAAGTCATGTCCCAACAGTGTGAAGAGGGAACCTGACACAGTGTGAAACTAGAAGTGAAGTCATCAAACAGGTGCTGTGAAGCAGAATCTGATTTATAGCTAAGGTACAAATATGTTACAGATAATTTCTGGCTTCTCTGGAGGAAGTTTCCAGAAGGGTGGTGTGGTAGGTCTTCTCTGACTTGCCCAGAGCAAAATGGATTTGCCTAACACCGAAGAACTATGCTTGAGGGCAAGGTGGTAAAAATGCAATAGCAATGTATACAATCTTCTCTCTCTATGTGCGATAAATATTCAGACATGGCTTTCAGATGAGTGGAATATGATTTACCTGTTTATACAGTGGGCTGCTTCTACAAACATCTACAGATGTTCCATCAACAAGACAAAACTCCTCTTTATAATATTCAGATAACAAAAAAAAATTAAAAGATAACATTCACTGGCATTAGAAACAAGCAACATCCATCCAGAGGAAAGAATATATATTGTTCATATGTTGCTGCCAAAGCTAAGAACTTTTTTACTGCTGTTCAGAAGAGCAGTGGTGCAATCAAACTATATGAAATATATTTCAAGGACCCAGGCATCACTTGTTTTCATGTTCTCTGATTGCTGTGATCTCTGAAGAAAATCATAGAATTACAGAATCATAGAAGGCTTAGGTTAACAGGGAACATAGAGGCCAACTAGCTCCAACCCTTTTGCCATGGGTAGGGAGTAGATCTGGTTGCTCAAAGCACTGTCCAACCTGGCCCTGAACACTTCCAGGGATGGGGCATACACAGCTTTCTCTGGGCAACCTGTTCCAGTGCCTCACCACCCTTACACTGAAGAAGATTTTCCTAATCTGTTCTCTAAACCTACTCACTTTCAATTTGAAGTCATTCCCTCCGGTCCTGTCACTACAAGTCTTTGGAAAATGTCTCTATCAATTTTTCCTGCAGACTCCCTTCAGGTAATGGAAGGCCTCAACTAGGTCACCCCGAAGCCTAATCAGAACATTGGTACTCTTAAAAATCAGGCAAATCTAGCATATTTATTGGAGATAAAGTAAGATATTAACACAAAATCCCAAAATTACTTGTGTGTCTGATCTGCTCAGAAAGTAAGTGCTCTGTGAAGACATATGTCTATATTTTGCATCACACCAATTACCTTATTTCTGATTAACAAGCAATAAATAAATATAAAGCTATAAATCATCACATTAACTACTGTAATAGTAATTCTAGGACTGAATCCATATATTAATAGTAAATTACTGCCTCTTTCTTCAATTCTTTTCCCAGAACAAATGAAAAGCATTCTGAATTCAGGAAAGAACTACAAGAAATAGGGTAAAAGATACTTGAAAGTACGGCTTAGAGAGCTGCTCCAAGGAAAAATCCTTTTCTGATGCTCGTTGTTTCTTTGGTTTGCTTTAGCAGACTGAGGAGGAGACAGCCAGGAAGACTAGAAGACTTATGAGAGTGGGGAAATTGTCAGTGCACCTCAAGGGGAGGGGGGGGTGTGTGTGTATGTGTGTGTGTGTGTTTGTAATAATCGAGGCTCCATTCCAGTCAGCAGAAACTGAATTCAGCCTAAACTTTGGGTATCAGATGACCATCATAATGATTCCTGCTGCCACTCTGCTCTCCATGGCAAAGTATGCAAAGCATCTGCAGCTGAGCTGAAATTAGCCCTATCCTGCTGTTCCTCTCTAAATGTTTCCCCGTTATCTCCCTCTTGTCTTGATAGCTAATATAGTTCCTACAGCTGCTATATCATATTAGGTCAGAGCAATGAAAACGAATGCCATTTTCTTGATGGCTTATGCAGAATTGTTGTAATTTGAATCAAGTCTCACTAGCCTCTTTCTTTCTCTCCTATTCTTTCTGCCCCTCATACTGAATATATTGGGGTCCTGGCGAGCTGCCATTCTACTGCACATTAGAAATGGTAGAGTTTTCCTCTATCTGATTCTCTAAAATGAGTTCACGAAAAGGTGCAGACCCAGCACATTTGTGGTTTTTCCTATAAATTACTTTAACACTGTGTCCAATCATATATATAATTTCAGATTTTCAATTTCAACTCGCTGCTGTGTCAGCACAGACTCCACTGATATGTCTAACGTATTTAGCTTAAAATGAAACGGATGGCATTTCATTACCAGGAAGATAATATTTTTGAATATGTTTGCTGCATGGCAGGATCCATCATTATTCTGCCATTTTATGTTCGGAGTGTGTAATAGCTTTTTAATGCTTTGATGTATTTTATTTATATATGTAATATTTTTCTAATATCATGGGGTGGTTTAACTCATTGAACACATTATACAGTCTTAATTGAATGCTTTTAAATATTAGTTAGGGAGGAAAAGCTTAACAAATTGCCAATATTTTGTTTGAAATTTAATAGACAGTAGTTGAAACACCAAAAAACCCATCTCATTCTCACTCCTTCACATTGCTCCTCAGTTCCCTCTGACACTCAAAACACTCTGAAAGGAAAAAAAGGGGAAAGAAAATCCCACAGTCCCCTGAGACGCTCAAGCTGTCAGCATGAAGGTAAGTAATGCAGCAAAACTTGAACGTGCCCAACTGTGAATGACAGAAGCCCTCTTATTGGAAGAAGCTTCTGACAGGCCTGAAATCCTTAATACCTGGTTTCTCAGTCCTTTGACCAAAGTCATGGAATTTTAAA
Source organism: Dicrurus megarhynchus (assembly GCA_013399195.1). Lineage (NCBI taxonomy): Eukaryota > Metazoa > Chordata > Aves > Passeriformes > Dicruridae > Dicrurus > Dicrurus megarhynchus. The sequence goes on from VXAD01010615.1 coordinate 1,035,382, forward strand.
ACTACTGAGAATTTCTTCAAAGTTGGTTGTGGTGGGTTTGGGTTTTTTTCTTGCAAGGAGAAGATGCTACTTGTGTACATTAGCATAATACCACAGCTTAAATCTGCCCCAAAAGAACAGGTAAGTATTAAACGGCATTTCTTGATATTACCAGCAAATGTTAAACTGAGCCATGCTAACGGCTCCTTGCAGTGGATTACTCTTGTATGTGTGCTTGGGATTGCCCTGACCTTGCACTTGGCCTCATTGAACGTCATGAGTTTCACTTGGGTCCCCCTCTCAAGCCTGTCATAGTCCCACTGGATGCCATCCCTTTCCCTCCAGCATGTTGACCACACCACACAGCTTGGTGCTGTCAGCATGCTTGCTGAGGGTGCACTCCATCCCACTGTCCCTGTCACCAACAGAGCTGTTAAACAGCACCGGTCCCAATACCAGCCCCCGAGGACACCACTCGTCACTGCTCTCCACTTGGACTTTGAGCCATTGACCACAACTCTTTGAGTGTGACCATCCAGCCAATTCCTTATCCAACAAGTGGTCCACATGTCAAATCCATGTCTCTTCAGTTTAGAGATAAAGAAGTTGTGTGGGAAATTGTAAAATGCTTTGTATAAGTCCAAGTAAATGGTGTCAATTGCTTTTTCCTTATCCACCAACACTGTAACTCCATCATAGAGGGCCCACACGTTTGTCAGGCACAATTTGCTCTTAGTCAAGCCATGTTCACTGTCAACGAGCACTTCCTTATTTTTCATGTGCCTAAGCATAGTTTCCAGAAGGATATGCTTCATGATCTTGATGGGCACAGAAGTGAGACTGAACAGGCTGTGGATCCTGAGGTTATTTTTTCCTTTTTTGAAAATGGGGGTTACTGGTTGGTTAATGGTTTTCCAGTCAGTGCGAACTTCTCCGGAAAGGTGATGTTAGATTAACTGTGACCTTCTACATCCAATTTTTGCATTATCCTGTTCCTTTTGCTTTCAAAAGAAGCTTTAGTGACTCATTTTTACAATAGTTCTGTTTGTTCACAGAAAAGTCTCCTTCCCCAAATGGCCAGTTTAATATTGCAGAAAGCATCATTTTCCCTAAGGTATTTCAGGTGCACTTTTCAGAGAGGAGGAAATGCATTGCTATCCTTCTTAGAGCAGGGGCAAGGTACAAATAAGTCAAAGTCAACCTTTACTTAAACTTCATATGTTTGCATGTTTCTCAGAAGTACCAAGTGTCTTTTAGTTCCATTGAAAATTGCTGTAGGTTCTGAAAATCATGTTACTCCTTTAGATGTCTAAATATAGAGCTAGGCATCTGTCTCTGCACTTTGTAGCCAAAAGTCCTAGTCATCAGGGGTAGTTAGGTATCTAAGTTATGTTGAAAAATGAAAGTATTTGAGATCCAGATATTTTGCAAGATCTGATTTTGGCTATGAGATGGTTAGCAGCAGACATCAAGAGACAACACTTAATTTCATCTTATTTTACTGTTTGCTGTGACAGGCAGAATAACAAATTTATATTTAGGAAAAGTGGCCTTTTAATATGAACTAACTGATGTTAAATAACTAGCAGAACCACTTAAGAGGGGGGCTAGAGAAAAAAAAAAATTAAAAAATGTATAATTAATAACTCCCAAAAAGAAAAGGCTGAAAATTATAGTAACACATTGTTTGTTGGTCTAGTGGGAATTTGTGCTGAAAAATGAGAATCTCAAAGGAGCTTTATGCTTCTCAGCAAAAGTTATTGGAAAATAAAACACATTCTAGATAAGTCCCTTTTATTTATTGTTGGGGTTTAATTTCTTCTTTTAAGTTTTTCCCTGTGTGACAGACCACAGCAATAATTCATATCTAAAATATAGCAGATAACTTCATAAGAGCTCCTTCTCATATCTTCCCAAATAGTTGGATTATCAAGATAACAGGTGAAACCCTTTTTCTTCACCAATCGCAACATGCTTTTCCTTCACTGTTTTATGCAGACTACTTCATCATCCAATACAACTTTGTGAAACAGATTCCTGAAGGAAATTATCAATATACAGATCTTCACATATATACTAGCAAACAGATCCAGAGAAGTTAGTGTGAAAGCACACATATTATTCACATGTATACTTTCCTCCAGGTATTATTCCAGAATGCCCTGATGATGGTTCTTTGCAATTATGTTCTACCTGAAGATCATACACCAGCTGCAATGACAATATTTGTGCCAAAACATTACAGCAGAAGTTTCCAGGTTTTTTAGGTTAGCATACATTAGCCATAGAATTATAGAGTCATAAAACCATAGAATGTTGGAAAAGATCTCTATGATCATCATATCCAACCATTAACCCAGCACAGCCAAACCCACCACTAAACCATGTCCCTAAATGCCACATCTACCTGTCTTCTAAATACCTCCAGGGATGGTGACTCCACCACTTCCCTGGGCAGACTGTTACAGTGCTTGGCAACCTTTTGGTGAATAACTTTTCCTTAATATCCAGTCTAAACCTCTCCTGGCACAACTTGAGACTGTTCCCAGAAGTGTTACCACTTGTTATGCGGGAGACTGACCACCACCTCACCACAACTTCTTTCAGGTAGTTCTAGGGAGCAGTAAGGTCTCCCTCCTTTTCTCCAGGTTAAGTACTCGCATCTTCCTCAGCCGCTACTCATAGGACTTGCGCTCTAGAACCTTCACCATCTCCTTTGCCCTTTCCTGGACATGCTCCAGCACCTCAATGTCTGTCCTGTAGTGAGTGACAGGCCCAAAACTGGACACAGGATTTGAGGTGTGGCCTCACCAGTGCTGAGTACAGGGGCGTGATCCCTTCCCTAGTCCTGCTGGCCACACTATTGCTGATATTAGCCAGGATGTCATTCACCTTCTAGGCCACCTGAGCACACTGCTGGCTCATGTTCATCTCTCTGGCAAACACCTCAGATCCTTAGCAGCTGCGCAACTTTCCAGCCACTCTTCCCCAAGTCTAGCATTGCCTGGAGATGTTGCAAGCAATGGGGATCAAGTTAAAGCCTCTTGTACAGTTCAGATCTGAAAGATGACAAGTGACTGATTCTCTATTCAGGATCCATTCTGCTTAGTAAATTTGAAAGGTAGTTCAAATATTTCAAAGGTGTTAATTTTAAAACCATTGAGTAGCTGAATTTGAGTGCAGCTGGTGGGGGGAAGGTTAATGCCTGGTGTGCATTTGCATAAAAAACTCAAGCTGTCAGATCTTTGACTTGTACCTCAGTTTCTTCACTGCAAATTAATGGTAAAATTGTTAACTCACTGGAATTGTGAGTCACACAAACTCGAAGGTAAGTTAACTCGGCATCCTTCAAATCAATTAACCCCACAGCACATCCATCTCCAAACATAAGGCAATGTCTCATTGAACTGACTCAGCCCTGAAAGTGGATATATTCAACTACATGTATCTTTGTTTAGAAGCTATCCTCAATTAGAAGCTGCTCTCCTTTAGTAACTGTACCATTACCCCGCAAGCCTCCAGGGAAACTAATTAAACTTAATAGATGCTGCACTCCATTTAAAGCTGTAGAGAAAAATAATTGAATATTGTAGGAACCCTGGACTTGAAATAAAGTTATATATGACAAACACAAATCAATCCACACCCCCCCAATTAATTCCAAACCCCCATTAATTTTAACCCTTCCATAGGATGTTGCTCCACGTACATTTAATCTGTGTTAATGTTGGAAGAAATGCAAATGCAATCCCAGAAATCTATTGCAAAATAGCTGACATTTCTGTCATTCTTTAAATTGGAACATCATATAAAAGCAGAATTTTAAGCTCTCTTCATGGAAAGGCAACATACTGATCCAGCAATAAAATATTTTATTTACTTTTAATATTTTGTTGAGCATATAGTTTGTTCCACATTCTGAAAGGAATTTGGCAGAAATTACAGCCTTCAAAATCTTGGATGCTCTGTGTCCATACACCAAAAGGAGGTTTTTTTATCTGACCTGNCAGGCCCTGTGCTAAGGAATACCTTGCAAATGTTGTCATCTAAAAAATAAAAGCAAAGCATTCATAGAACAAACACATATAATTTAGATTTCCACATACTTTTCTCAGCAAGTATCAGGTTATTACACCTTTGATTCTAAGGACAGCTGAACTGAAATTTAACAAAAACTGCAGCAATTGTGTCCTTCTCTAGACTGTCCCATAAAATCTAATCTCTAATGAGGTATCATATAATCCACAACTACCCTTACTAGAGTAGGAAGACAGAGAAATAAAGCAACACTCTATTCTTTGGTGATCAAAAGTTTTACATGAGGATAAATTGCATTTTTCCCCAACCCAAGGACTATGTTTCTTTCATTTGGTATTTTTTGTTTTTCTGACTTCTTAAATAAGAAGATATGCAGGAATCCAAGCTCTAACTTTCAAATATTGAGCTGGTGATGTTGCAAACCATAATATTATGGAAATAATGAAGGTTCTTGCTCTGTTTAATTCTGAGCTTTCCATAGCTGTGTGTTTAAGTGCAAACTGTCTTGCTATCCCCCGTTAGTTTCACATATCAGGTCACACCATAGCAAAAATAAGAAACAATCACACAAAAATTGTTTTATGTATTTTGAATTGATGCATCTTTTCTTAGTTTCAGTGCATATGACAGTGACCTGCAAACTTGGACTTTCAGGTCCTTTCACAGGACTTGAAAAGCATCTCCCTATCCAGTTTCTCAGTTTTATTTGCACTTGCATACTAAATTACCCATTTAGTTTAAAAAAAAGTTATTAAACATAAGAGTTATTATATTCCACTCTGCAAAGTGCTTATACATAGATGTTCAGTGTCGGCATCAACCCTTTGCATACATCTTAACACAACATTTGAAATTTCACGGTCCTTCATGAGGAACCAGGATTATATCAAGATGCCTATTTTGTATTTTTCAAGCTACTGAACTGAACACAGCACTGGAACCCTTTGGCCAGTTTCATCAAAATAAGTTTAAGCAATCAATGTGTTTGCATCAATCTGCCTACACATTAGCTTGCCAAGGAGCAAGTAGTGCAGTAATATATTCTCCCCATCTTTTTTCATGAAGCTGCTGCCAATCACTTGTTTTCAAAAAACTTTGCAGTCTGGAATGAACTGAACTAATTCAAGTCTTCCAAATTTCATAACATAGGATTAGACTGATTAGCCATGACTGAAAGAATTCCCATTGACCATGCTCTAAGCCATTTCCCTTTCAGATAACTTTGAAAACAAACATATTGTTCTTACCAAATGTACACTCTGATTACAGACTTGTATGATAAAAACCAGATAAAAATCAACCAGCAGAAATTTCCCATATTTCTAAGAATATCTTAATTTTTTGTTGGACTTTTCAAAATGGAATAAATTAGGCATAAACTCTACACAAGGTTTTAGGCTTACAGCTGAATACTTCTTTATTACACTTTAACCCATAGATGAGATACTGATATCCAAACCATTGAACATTCTGCTAGTCTGATGCTAAGAAATAACTGGGTAAACATAAGTCTACCAGTAACCATCTCGAAACAAATTTTTCAGGAGCAGCCTCAGCTGTTAAACAAATTCCCATTACAACTAAAGGCCACCCCAAATTTCCATGTTTTCAAGTCTAGGTGAAAAACACATTTAATCTGCCTTCTTCAACATCAGTGTAAAGTTGAATGCATTTTACCAAAACAAGTGAACACACAAAACTACACTGTCCTAACAGTTCTTATCTCAGAGGGAGAGAGACCAAAGAGAAAGAACCGGTCTCTAAGATTCTGCTATTAAATCAAATTATATAATATAGGCTGAACTATTTCCACAATTAAACATGGAGTTTAGAGAATAAAATGTAACTATGTCCACAGCATCTTTATTTGACATTTGTCCATTAATATAAAGATGAGATATTCTCCAAGGACACTGAGACATGGAGGCTTGAGTCCAATTCACAAAAAGATCCCTTCACCCTTCTAAAACTGTACCAAGAAACCTGAAAAAGGTGAATCTTCCAGGTTTAAGGTCTCTTTATATTGTACTGATACTAAGAAAGCTCCTTTGGCAAATGTGTGAAATTCCTAACTCTTTTAACTAAGAGGAATTAACTAGGTCACAATGCATTAAACCATGAATAAGTCTGAACAAGTACCTTTAAAACAAACCCTTGAGCATTTTCTTTATGACGAGCCATAGAAGCAGTGCATGATTTTTTTATCACTGTTCTATAAGAGACAAAGTGCAAGTCCCTCATGAGAAATTACTGTATTTTTGCAAAGTTCATAATTTAGTCATTCATGGATTTGCTATAAAAACTGTACATTTTTTAGCTGTTTTTTATCCTGAATTATATGTCTGGAAGTCACTAAATTTGAAATTATCTCAGCCAGCGACAGTTTTCTGTCCTGGCTTATTCATCCCAGCTATTACAAAAGGTGGAACCATCACCTCTCCTGCTTGAATGCACTGCTGGATATGCTTAAGTAGTGCCAGGTATACCCTGACTTCAGAGCACACTGCTGTGCACCTGTGTGGCGATATATCAACAAAAAACATTTATTTTCTTTGACAATAGGTCTTGATGCCTTGCTATCAATCCCTTGTATTATTCCACAGCACACAGTTCTTTCAGACTGTATTGGGGACAATACTTCAATTTATCGTAAGCTGGGTCCATATCCTGCCCTTCTCATGAAATACCTTCTCTCTCTCTAGGGCTGGCTAAAATGTTGTGCTTGCTCCTCATGCTGTCAGAAAACACAATATGAATATGCAAATTCATTACTTCCTTGTTTGATAATCACAGCTGAAACAGCAGCAGTCTTGAAAAGCTCCACCTGATTGCAAACACAACAGCTTCATACTAAGCAGAATCAAAGGTCTTGGGTCACTTGGAGACCTCAGACTAAAAGAATTAAAAATTTTTCTCTAAATGAAGGTGCAGACTTGGTGTTCTATTCATAATTTTAAGTTTGCCATTCCGTAAGCCCCGGCTACTTTCAGAGCTGTTTTTTCATCCTCAAACAAAAATTTTCCACAGCCATAATGTATCAAGGACAAAAAAAAAGAGAGTTACAAAGATAGGCGTGCAGACTGCTCTGTAAGAATGAATCCAGCACTGCTATCTTCAAAAAACACAAAATCACCGAACTTCCCCACAATGAGGAACACTCATAATGGGAACTTAATTCATAACAGTGTCTTCTTCTCCAGCAAATATACTCTTGAAAGTGCTCCTATCCTATCTGTAACTTAGTCTTCTCTGCATTACAAGAAGCAGAATTAAACATCTCCTCTAACATTACCACTTACACCTAACTTTCTGGACAGTTAATGAGGAGTTCTCACTCAGAACTCTGATACATGACATATACAGAGAGAATACAAAGTATTGTCTGAAGAAGGCTTCAGTCAAAACTTATGACAAAAGGTTAGATGATGCACAAGGGAGAGTTGCCCATGATCTTTCAAAATTAATTAATGGCGTAAGGCAACAGAAAGCAAGCCCTTTTAAGTGTAGCTGTGGGGAGAACCAGGCAGTCAGAGCAACTTGACAGAATGCTCAGTCACCATGAAGAAGTGGTTATTTTGATAGTTATTTTGAGATATTTTGAAGGTAGGTTATTTTGAGGTTTCCTGTTATGCTTGCTGCATATTTTCAAAAGTTAGGAAGTTAAGAGAGTTCTGGAAAAACACATTCACAGAAAGGATTCACAGCAAAAGCTGTGTTAGGTATTCAGTCAAAGTGATGTTGAATCACAGATAGAAAAATTACTGCTTAATGGTTTTATTGCTATCGCTGCTTCTGCACCCTTACTGTGGTTATGCAAAAGAAAGCAGGAGGCATATGGTTTGTAAGTGAAATGAATTGATTTCTCTTCTATAGATTTAGCTAGTGTTTACCATCAACTGCTTCTGCACCAAGGCACTTATGACTGACTCGACCTCTTTGGGAAGCTTTTCTGCATTTGAAGGACTTTTCTGGTATCAACTTGCATATGCTTGCCAGAAATTCACGATAATATTGTGATAGATGTATTGCAGAAATTGAAAGCCATGTAGAGCTAGATAAATGAGAAGTTTTATTTAGAGTTAATAACCTGTGACAGCACTGCATAATTGTACTTTTTCCTCTAGAGTAAATCTGTCCAAAAACAAATTAAAGGGAAAAAAAAGACCAAACAACTAAAACTTCTTTCAAAAACCTTCCTCTTTCTGGACACTATCAATTTCTTGAAGCATGGTCATACCATGATCTGTCACAAAAAACTGCTGGATAGGGTTTACCACAATCAGCCCACTTCTTACTACAGAACCCTTCAGTCATGTACATTGCCACAAATATCCTATTACTTACATCTGAAATAACCTTCTTGTCACATTCCTCTGTAACAATAATGACACTTCGTTGGCTCTTGTGTTCATCCACTAAGGAAATCCCTTGTAAATTGTGTATGATAATGCTTCTCAGCTTACCTGTATTGACTTTGCTTTTTTTCTTCAGGTGCACATAGGTTTGCTAGAATGTTATCCCCAGTCTGATGAGGAATTTGAAAAACTTAGTCATGTCCTACACAGCCTATTAAGAACTAAAACAAGGCACAGTATCTGGCTGAAACTTACTTTCTTCATCATTCTGTAACCACACCAGATGCTTTTTACTGTGTCATTTAGGAAGTCTTTTTCAGAAAAAGATCCTTCGTGACCTCTAACAGGCTGTCATCTTCTTTTTCTCTATAAGCAATCAAGCAACTATAACAATAGTTATTTTCAGAGTAGTGAGAACCTGGGCAAAATGCACAGTGTATGAGAAAGAGATGAAAACAGTGACAGCAATAAATTCACAACCTTGACAGGTTTTGCCTTTGCTCCATTTACACATTTTCCAGCAGGAAAGATGTCATTGGGGCTATCCCTGTGCAAGACACTCTTTCTCTAATTCACAAAAGTTTTCTGAATTTTTTACACCACTGTGTATGAAAACACAACTGTAGAGAAAAACAAAGGCAAGGCAAGAGAGAAAGAGAGAGAAAGAGAGAGAAGGGGAGAAAGTGGGAAGGAAAGAGGAAAAGAGAGAGAGAAAGAGAGAAAGAGAGAAAGAGAGAAAGAGAGAAAGAGAGAAAGAGAGAGAGAGAGAGAAAGAAAGAAAGAAAGAAAGAGAGAAAGAAAGAGAAAAAGATGAATGAGAACACAAGCACATATGCACACCTTCTTCAAAACAGATAATAACCCTATTAAAACTTGAGCCTGGATCTGGCATAGCAAGTGTTCATCCACACACTTTCTGGATCAGAAAAGCACTTTCATTTTCAATTTTCCTTTAAACAGTGAGGTTCTTTGACTGCCAAGGTATTGACTATTCTGGAACTGGTCTTCTCCCAAAAACAGTTTGACTAAAAACTGAAACAAATTATGTGAATAATTTTCAGTTGTCTTGGACAGACAACGGAGAGGTGAAAGGGAGTGAGCAGTCTTGGAGAATAACACTGAGGTTTGGTCAGCCAGCTGCCATGTAGCACTGCATTATTAAACTTCTGAAAGGGAGAGAACAAAAGCTAAACAGCAGTGCAGAGACCACAGTGTCTTAAGAGACAAGAGATGACTTTTCAGAACTTAGTCAGAGGTGTAGAATGCATGCCAATGTTTTGTGCAACACTGGACAGAAATGGAGGCTACAACTGACTCTGATGGCAAGGAGACCACCATGCCTAGCAATCGTACCTCTGTCTTTCAGTCTGTTGGCATGCAAGTACCAACATTTCTCTTTCACAGCTTGCTTACAATTTGTAGCTTGACTAAAATTGTTACAAAAACATGCTTCATTTAATTGAAACCTTGTAGTTCTCCACCTGAAACCAGCTGATCAATATAACAGGAACCTTTCAAAGTGTGCCAATGGGAAGGAATTTCTCCAACAATTCAGAATTACGCCTCAGGGGATGTCTCCTTTCCATAGCAACTGCAGTTTATATGTAGTTTGCCATCAGACTCTTCATACCAGTGATGGTACTGCCAAGCTTTTTGTTACTTCCAAGACAAAAGTGCCAGCCTCAGGTCATTCGCTTCTTAATGCAAATGATGTTTGTACATCCACCACAAGCTTCAGCACAGCACGGAAGTCCAGCCTGTAACCTCTCCTGCTGGATTTCTACTCTCTCCCCTTATCCTCACCATTGTCCTAAGTGGCAAAAGACTTAATAGCCCCAGGCTGGTGTTCTCAGTTTTTCTGGAGAATCAGCTGCCTGCTTTCAGTTTCCAGAGCAGAGAGAACTGAGCAATTCCCTTCAGACAATCTGAATGGTCTAGCAGTTCACTGTGAGCAATGCCTTATTGATTTCTGCCATAGCCTCCATAGCTGACTCAAGGATCAGAGGCTCTGGCAATGGCTAACAAGTTTAAACAATTAGTCCCATTTGTAACTACTTGGTGAAAAGCTTGTCAGTCTCAATGTACCTTGTACTGTAGCATTTAGAGTATTTCTAGTTCCATTCATTTTGCCTCAATGACCTCTACAGTTAATGGGGGTTTTTGGAAAATTATTTTTTTCTTCAAAAGCTTTTATTTCTCCTCCCTACTTTTTGTTTTCAGAACATAAAAGCCATTTAGGTTGTGATGTTAAAAAACAGCAGTGCAGGCAATAATCTGTTGCTCTCCAGTGAGAAAATATGTGTCCTTGTGTACTGTGTGTTGTGTCTGATACCAAAAAACATCTCTGTCAATCAGGTGCCAGCAAAATAATTCATTATGAATAGAAAGGTTTGCTGAGAGCAGTATTATTCTTTTAAATGGTCATATTAAAAGTCCTAATCCTCTTCAAGCTTGAGAACTTCCCATTAGTATAATTTCACCATATTGAAACCTTTCTTTTTTCTCTGCCTAACCTTCTCAGAGCAGTAGTTTGCAGTTTTGTGAGATTCCTACCACTGAATGGGCCCAATTATGCCAATTTTCATAATAATTAGCACTATAGACTAGAAGCAGGGCCTATTAACTTTGGCTGTGCTGTTCCCTTAGATGACTCTCAAAGACCACTCCAAAAGTGGTCTGATGTTCACCATCTTTTTCTTTACTGCAGGCATAACACACCTCATTATTTCCCTCCTCTTCATTGCCTGGAGCGACCTTAGGTCAGAAATATACCTAAAATAATATCTTAGTGAAAAGACTGTGCTTACCACCATTTTGTTCTCTGCCAACATTGCAAAGAGATGGTGACTTGCAAGGTTTAAGGGAGGAACCAAGATGCTCCACAGAAAACTTACCAGGTTAAAAATACATCTGTATCTTGTTGCTGTCTAAGAGCTAGCCCCCTCATCTCAGGCATCACAGCTTACATTCCATAGAAACAGACACCTCAGCCACCCTCAGGTTCACTAAGAGGACAACCACATGCCTGAAGCCTGCCACAGCTGAGGCTTGACCACTGCAGTGGTTAGTCTGGGCATGTACTGCAAGCACTTACTAGTGAATTAATGCTGCTGTCCAGACAGAATGCTGACCAGCAGCACATGCCTTAATTCTAGATGCAAAGCCTCCAAGTCCAGAGAGACAGTATACCCACTTCTAGGTTCTGATTTTACTCCCACTTTCTTGGTCTATTTTTATCTTTTTCACTTGTTGGACCATTTGTGCCATTTCTCTATTCCACCCTTTCAGAGTGAACAGAAATTCAGGTCCCTGTACCTGTTTTTCTCACAAAAGTCTGTGAGGCCACATGCCCTTCAGTTTACCATGTACTGAGAACTTCTGTCCCTAACAGCAATCAGGATTTTTTCAAATGTGTTCTGGAAGGGACCCACACTTGCTGTGCTTAGGTGTAGAGACAACAATCTCTCCTGTTTCAGTCTCAGAGGCCATCAGGAGCCATCAAAAGTAGTTTCATTTGCTGTCTGCAGGAAGTCCTTTTGGTTTTGCACTCTCATGTACATTCCCTGGAATCATGGATCTATGTACATAGGTGTTGCCATTGTGCAAGCCACTGATAAATCAACAGAGATGTGCATTCAACTGCACCTTCTCATTCTGTCAAATATTCATCAAGTGCAATTTTCAGCAGCTCAGAACTATTCACACTGTTTATCCTATCACCAGCATGAAAAGTAGCTCTAGCAAAGCATCAGTTCCTGCCTCACCAGCAGAGTGATGCACAGAGATCATCCCTTGCTGGTGAGTGCAAGGGTTCTACCAAGGGTGCCTGACAGCAGCCATGAATGAACTACAAGCAGACTCCCAACCTCTCTCATTTGAAGTAAAATGTGTGTCTTTGTTTCCAGTCTCATTACAATCAGCACAAACAGGAGGAAGACTTACAGAAAGAGGGTACAGGGCTCCTCTCCTTTCTCCAAGGAAAAGGCATTGTTCCCAACATGCTGTTCTGGAAGGCCAAAAAGATATTCCCACTCCCTACCTGGGTCTGTAGCTTTCCTCTATGCCGTCACCACATTCAGGCACTGCCACAACTGTCTCCTGATCTTTGTTCTTTCCTCAAACATCTGTTCTGCAGATGTAAGTGCAATTATAAGTTGTTGCCTTTTCCAGAACCAAGCATGTGTAGTAGGTCCAAATATAACCTAAGACCCAGGGTAGAGACTGACAGTATTCCCCAATTTCCTTCTCCATCCCTGGTGGGCTTTCTGTCCTGGCACTCTTCCCTGACTCTCTGTGTTGCAAGAAAGGTCAGTTGGTCTTTCAATATCACTTCCTCCAGGGACAGGGTAAGTAATGCTGTCAGCAGGGGACTGCAACGCAGTGGGGGAAATAGCATGTATACTGGCTTAAAAGGGAATAAAAAGCATTTAAAACACCACTGTTGATGCCACGTGCTGAGGTAAGGACACGGCTGTGATAGCTACATTGAGAGATTGAGTATTTCAATACCACCCTTTTCAGCCAAAAAGGTCAATAAAAACAAGTTGATGCTTCCTCCTTCCATCTGCGCGTCTTCTTCCCTTTCCATGCCTAGTGACTAACATCACACCAGCTGAAAGCGTGGCCATACATACCACATGCAGATAAATAATACCCCTCTTCTCAAGGACTAAGGAGCACCTCAAACCCTGGGTGAAAACACTTATCTCTCTCCAACTAACACAGCTGGAATTACCATGCTGGTCCTGGCTCCCTCACTGCCTCTGCCCTGGCACAGCACTGTTCACCTGGCAGCTGCCTGCAACCACAGCCATTGTCCTCAGCCAGTGTGGCATCTCTGCAAGGCCATGGCCTGCTCAAGGATGTCCTCTCCTACACACACACCCTGTCTCTGGCACATGGTGTGATTTTTGAGGTTGTCATGTGCAGAGCCAGAAGCTGGATTTGATGATCCTTGTGGGTCCTTTCCAGTTCAGGATATTCTATGATTCTGTACAGCAGCATGCCTGGGGAGTTGGATGTAACTGACTGACTGACTGCTAGGCAGAACAGTCTGTGCCCCAGCTGCACCACAGAGCTATTTTATCTCAACACATGGCATTTAGGAAAATCTGGACAGCGAAATAAGGATGCATTGGGACAGGCCATATTGTACAGCTGTGGTAGCAGTGTGCAGGCAGGCCAGGAGCAAGGATGAGTTAGACTAAGGGATGAAGGGGACATTCCCATGCCTGTCCAGGACACTGTGGCTATGGTGCCAGGAGGATGCCAGCAAGAATATTTCAGAGGCTCCATGGGCAAGATTTTACCTCATGAAAGTCAAAAGAAAACAGTATAAAAGCCCCCAAAAAAATCAAAGTGTAAGAGAGAGAAAGAGTAGTCAGTCATGGTCCGAACAAAACTTTGGTGTATACGTAATATTACAGAATTAAAAGGAAGCAGCTGAGCTTTATCTCTTCCTAATCAGCAAGATCTCAGTGTCAATTTCTGTGCTTCCTCTGCTGTAGATATATTGCTGATGTGTAGCATCAGAGAAAGGGCCTATAATAGAATTTTCCATTAGATGTTTGAATTAAGCAAAAGATATGTATAACTGAATAGAAGGGTCCTTGCTCTCAGGATTCTATAATTTATCTTTAGCTTGTAAATAAATACTTTTGACTGGCTTAAATTTTCATGCTGTGCACCTTAGTCAGCCTCAGGTCAGAAGATAGAAACACATTTTGAATGCAGAGTCACTTAAAACATATTTTAGGTATGACTTTCTCATTCCACCACCAAGGTGAGGTAAGATGAAGTGTTCATTTGCACAAGGTTTTCCCAGAGAATATTTTCTGGCTGTGTTGTTTGCCTTATCTTGAAGTTACAGCACTTTACTTACTTAGGCAGCAGCCATAAAGAGGCATATGTGTAGACAGCATGTCCTTATCTAATCTCCCAGAAAAAAAAAAAAAAGTTTAAAAATCCAGACCAAATATGACAAAAGTGTAAAAGATCACAGTCCTACCAAGAAATACATCAAAGAAAGAAAGACTTAAACATATATTTTTCCACTAAAACAGGAATACAGAAAATGAGATCTCCACCGTCAGTGGTTTTCTTTTCAGCTGATTCTTTCTGGGGCTGGCATCTATAGGATGCCATATTATGACTGCTTAATTGTAGCGTGGAGTACAGGAAATTGCTGCTATTTTTTAGAACTGGTGCAATTCTTTGACAGCTTAATACTCTTACATGCTTTACTTCCACCTAGTTGGATGTGTATTGGTGATAGCAGGGAGACAAAGTCACACTGCCTGGTGGAGAGATGAGCAGGAAGAGTGAATGGCAGAATAACACCCTTAAAAATGGCACTTAGGAACAATTGCCACAAACATGCCCTGGATTTCTTATGGATCATCAGCACTTTCACAAGGACTGCTGGCAGGATCTACACACTATCGTTTAATGATGGAGGTTGTTCCCAAGATTCTGGTAGTCCTATACCCTTTAATTTATTTTAAAAGCATTATAAGTATTCAATTAGGCTATCCTATGAGCTTTATTTTATTCCTGAGAACACATAAAAAGAAATAAACCTGTTTTTGAGTTTAGCTTTAAAAATCTTTTAAAAAAATTTTTAAAGCTAAAAATCATCCTGGATTGCATAGTGACATCTTGTGGTGCAAGGAGAGCACAGCTGAATGGGAGCTCAGATTTGTGATTATCAGCATAGCTCCAAAATGTGTAACAGCACTTTGTGTCTGGTTCTTGATTTTCTCAACAAAGGACTGTTGCCGGATTATCATTGCACTCTGCTCATTATGCCACCTAAAATGCTTTTTCTGAAAGGGGTATTAACTCATAATTAATCATCTCTCATTAATGTAAATTTATCCATGCAGGCATATTTAATCAGAGTTCTTTCATTTTTCATAATATTTTAATAACAGAGCACCAAAAGAGACTTTCAAGATATAAAGTTATATGAATAGTGTTTATAATCTGAGTCTATTCAAGGGTTTGCATTCTTGACTTTCAAGGAAGCTGAAAAATTACGTAATTTGAACCTATGCAATCTCATTATGATTAACCTGCAAACTAGATATACTTATGGAATGTTACACACTGTAAAAGTCATTCATAAAAGTCACGTGTTTTCCAATAAGAGTAGTTATAAATGTAGGACTTAATTCCTTTTAGAAGCCTCAGCACAGAAGTATATCGTCAGAACAATCTGAATTCAAAGGTTTTCAGTGAATGCAAGGAGTGTTTATGCAAGTGGATGCATTCAAGTACGTGGCAGGTTTGGGGATTATTAAATTTATCTCATTTAATTGTTTTAATCCTTGCTCTAGAAGCAGTATAAAGGTCTGATATTTTTAATGAGTATTGATGGCAGCTGTCACTAAAAAGACTGGCTTGTTGTGAATAATAAGCCTGCACTCATTGTAGGCGATTACTACTACCACATTTCTGACAACATCATTTACACCTTATCTCCTCCCTAAAATGCCAAAAACCAGCAATAGGCTCTAACATTCTTTGACAAATTTCCCATTCAAAGATAAGTCAGGCATGTTGTGAACAACAGAAACACTTCAGAGTCTTCATGAATTTGGAGCCCTGTGAATAAAGCAGACAGGGCTCAAACCTGTTTGCACAAACCCCAGGTAAGTTGGGAGTAAAGCAGTCTCTTTTAAGTGATCTGCACTATACACCACCCCTAAGTCTGTCACCCCTGCTCAGATTTAACATGCATTCAGTTAGCTTTCAAGAGTCCTCCTTTGCTCTCATATAAACAATGTGTTTTTCATTCTGGTGTTAGAGAAGTTAATAAATCGACTGCAAGCAGACAACTTTTATAAACTATGAATGCTAACAATAACATCACCACTTGAAGTAGACCAGTAGGTGTTTTGTGCTATATATAGATTGTGACCAGTTTCTATACTCTCATTAGAAATATTCATTACTAAAGCAACCAATTGTTGAAAAAATTGAATGTTTCTGCAGGATTAGTGGCCACCTGGGAGCAGATTAAAGCTTGCTATAAATCCAAGGCCATTAAGACCATTTCATACTTAGGAGGAAGAAAATGCCCAGTACAAAATTATTTATTCAAGATGTTTGATTTTTCCAATTGAGGAAATGTTTGATCCTTCCAATTAAGGATCTCCCTGTGTTTTACAAACAGCAGTGATTTCAGAACTCAGCATCCACGGTGGGTAGAGAAGAATGGTTATCCCACTTTCTGATATAATGTAGCAGACACACAGAAAAATTAAACAAATTATAAAAAAATTCCAGAAGAGATCTGCCAAAGCCTCTTTTTCTTCCAAGCAAGAGCTTCGGCGGTTACAGAGGACACGTTGTGTGCTGTGACTCATTTGCACCACTTTGATTCCCTTTCAGTCTCATATTTGGCTTACGGTTCTTTCTGGCTGCTTCCCACACACCACTTCCTCTGAGTAAAACAAACACCACAGCCATCATCTAAAGAGAGCTTGCTGATGAATTACCTACTAACAAATATGAATTTAAGAGATTTTAATTTTGGTAGATGATAGGCTAAGGATACCTCTAGTTTTCTCCTCCAACCGTTTTTATATTACTTTCCTCCATACAAATGGAGGTGAGAGAGGATGCAACTTGAGTTATCTAAGTCAGACACACATCCAAAATGATGAATATTCAGTAATGAACAGCTGAGCCTCCTCAGAGGAAAAGAGATTTCAGAAGAGAGTCAGACCTTGTTTATTACAGCCATACTTTCTCCTCTTCAGGAAAGGGAGAGAGGGAGCCAGGAAACAAACAGCAGTGCTTCCTGTAATAAAACATTTAAAGGAATGGGAGATAAAAAGTGTATATATGTAAAGCAGTTGCAAAACCAGAATCTTATGACACTACTTTAGCCAGATGAGGGTGATGGTAGCACAGGAGTTTATCAATACTTTTGTTACCATGTCCTGTGGGGCAGAGAAGTGATGAGGAACAAAGTGAAGGTTATTCCTTCAAATAACAGGTAGCAAAGTGCAGTGAAATGAAACAAGTATTTGCTGTAAACTCAGAGGATTAAAAGATGTTTGAACTATTTAGAAATCAAGCACTGGGTTTATACCCTTTCATTGGCTCTCTGCTGGACTGAAGAAACTCACAGGTGCTGCTGCAAGCAAGTGCTTGTGTGAGGAAGAGTATTTCTTGGCAACATTTCTCAGCAGTCCTCTATCAGCACAGAAATGGAGAGGTGCAGGAGCAATACTTACATCTCACTGACATGCCTTCCTCTCATCTCTCCTCTTCATTAAGTGCAATACAAAAAGCTTTAATGGCCTGAGGCACACTTTCTTAAGATTCATCTACATTTATAACATGAGCAGTAGCCTCTTCTGACCAGCAAGGTGGATTATAACACTTTAGACAAGGATCTTTCTCATCCGGAGAAATGCAGAAAACAGACCTTCACAGCAGGATCAAGGGAATGTGTGAGGAGGAAAGGCTCAGAGCACTTCTGAACTTCTAACACAACCCAAACATATATGGCCCATGTAACTACTAACTCCAATCCAAATTCCTGTATCTGTTTTTTTGTTACCTGTCCCAGTCAGCAGCACACTACACTCCCCACCTCCCCCCCTCTCTTCAAAATAAAAGGAGGTCTGGATGCATAAACAAGGCAGGCACTGCAATCTGCTCCAAGTCCCTGGTAGATCATCAGAATTTGTTTAGGCACAGATGAATGACTTAGACAATGCTCACTCAATGAATGCTCAATGCTCAATGAAATAGGCTGTCTATAGAGCAATAAGCTATTTTCACTCTGCTACTATTCTGTATTGCCAACACAATTGTTCAAAATCAAGTGTCCTAAAAATATAAAGATGTATATAAAAAAAAATTATTTCTCTGTGAATAACAACTGTGAGATGTATTTTCCTTCTAGGCTCTAAGCTTCATGGCAGGAGCTTCACTTATTTCATATCTTTAAGACTTTTTATTCAGTTATGAGACTTGGGGTACAGATCTGTGAAGCAACAACTCCAATGTTTTTTAATAGATTTTTAATCTGTTATAGATTCTTATAAACATCATATTCAGAATCTACCCCCTGAAGTTGCTCCTACAAGCAACTGTAACCTTACACTCGGCAACGTTTCATGGTTTTTATCTTAAAAGTGTTTCCATGCTACACCCACTTCTGTAATGTCACTTTGGAGTCTTGTTAGGACTGTCAAGGGAAGAAAGACCAACACTGAAAACCAGAACAGAATATAAGTGGTTATGTCTTTAACATACTAACAAAAGAGCAAACAATGCCAGCTGTTTAAAGGCACACTCCACAGCTGAGAAATAGTCATCAGAAATTACGTATCTGACCTGAACACCTTCCTAAAGCCTTTCAAGAATGTCTACCAATAAAACAGAAGAAAATAAACAGTACTAAAATGCTACTTTTTTTTCTGTTCTTGTACTCACTTTCATTTTCTGTATTCCTCATTATATTGCTTGTATTAATCATCATAATTTTTCCTTCACAGCTGCCTAGAATTCTTTTCACTTTTCTTTCCATTACTCTTTCTTTTACCTGCTCTTTTCTTTCTTTAAAAAAATTCCTCTCAGTGTATTTCTTATCACATTCATGGCAATATCCTCTCTCCTAGGATCTGGTTTGCTTTTTAGCCCCATTTCATTCCTCCCTAACGACCTTGCCTTAGGTTATTGACAAGGGAATCATCAGGTCACACCCTACCTGCCTGCAGGGAAAAGAAATGGGGTGAAGGGAGTGATGTGACCACTAGACGAATGCATATAAGCCATTCTGTCTGTTCATTTATCACACAGGCCAGCTGCCTATCCACTTTCCTATGCTGCCGTGTTGCCCTTTCCATGCTTCTCCCTCACATAACTATGTTTCCAGATGGAATTTTATCACTAAACACTGTTACAGGGCAGGCTCCAGCAGACACCTTTTGATGTCATAGGTGTAGCGGGAGCCTGTGAAAGCAGCTTTTGCTAAGACACAAGAAGTCCCTCCTGCAGAAGTTGTACTCAGTCCCATGAAGATGACAGATGTTTAGTACGGATTTCCCTTCATTATTGCACATAGCCAGGCTTCCAGAAATTGCCCGGTGCTATGAGAAGGGGGAAACTGATAAAATATCTGGGAAGAGTTTTTTTTAAAAAAAAAAAAAAAAACAAAGAGAAAGATAAACCACTAATATATGAAATAGAAATTGGAAAGAGCTGAGTCCATTTGAAATGGACTTGAAATTTTCTTAAGAGAAAGCCTATCAGGTAGAGCCTGCCACTGCTACACTGCGTTTTTCCTTTTAGCCCAGGTGATGGCTCTTATGCAAAAGAAATTGCACACAAATGGTTGGTTTAGAGATGGAGCAAGAACAGAGAAAGAGAGTCCTCCTAAATGGAGATAATGTGGTCATGGAAAAATGACTACACAAGAACATATACTCACTCTAAATATTTGCAATTCTGGAAAACTTTCATTGAGTATACAAAATCAACATTGTTAAGATATTCAATAGCTCTGTCTTCCTTCTTATTGCACTGAGATCAAAAGGTAGACTGTGTTAGTCATTGGAGATAGAATTTCTCATACCTTTCTAGTTAGTTAATTAACCAGAGTGCACAGTTTCACTGTGGTCTTAATTTGAAAATATGCCAATGCTCTGCTCTAGCGAGTATTTCCTCATTTTACAAATCTTATTCAGCACACAGGGACAATTCTCATTTCCAGTGAAGTTAAACCTCACATTAATCTTTATCTGGATTCAGAACCAAAGTCCTGCCATGATGTGATCTGTTTAACTACGAGAGGCAAGGGCTTTTTTAAAAAAATTCCTATGGTCATACTTGAGGTGGGCAGACCACCTCTGAACAGTTTTTCTTTACAAGAAAATTGTAGTTAGCCTTGGCCTAATAGCAATGAAAGAAGAAAAAATGCAGCAGCTCTTCCCTGCATCCCAGTACATCTGAGATTACCTTTGCCAGCAGTAATTCAACTGCATATGGTTATGGCAAAGTTTGCAATAGGGAACCTAGTTTGTCCCCTTTCCTGAGTAGGTAGCTGAGCCATAGTCTGGCAATATCTACCAGGAACACTGGAAACCCCAATGTTGGCAGTTAAGATGATAATTACAGAGGTTTTTTTTGTACCATCACAGCTCCACTAGCTAAAACACTGATGTGCACAGATTCAGGCTGACCAAGGATAACTGAAGCTTCTAAGCAACTTTACTTGCTACTTAAACCAAATAAAACTAAGTCACAGGACTTAAACTAAATAAAATTATGTGACAGGACATATCAGAGGTAAATAATTGTTTGAGATGCCTGGACCCTAATAAACACAGCAGGACCTCACTCTTTAACTGGGTTATAAATGTGTCCTCAAAACCTCAGCAAAGTAAGACAGATGCATACAGCGGCTGTAGCACAGAAAAGACTGTGGTAAAAGAAATGGGGGAAAACACAGACATAATGGAAACGTTTGTGCTTCATCATGACACTTCACGACTGGGTTCACTTTCCAAAACAAAATGTTAGAAATTGGTGTAACATGCACAGGTCTGAGCTACTGACAATGAGAAGAATCCTTCCTCCACCCATTAGGTCCTGGCCCATCCTGACAAAAAATTCAGGACTGGGAAGAAACATATGGTCAGAATATCAGCAAAGAAACAGTCTTTTTATTGCAACCAATGAACTGCAGGCATGTAAGCCTTGGTATCATTCATTTATAGGCCAGTAGCTAAAAGAGAGATCACATTTGTAATTTGGATGTTAAAGTGCATGGATGTTTTTCACCCTCCTAAGTGGTGCTTTGAATGTCTTAAATATTTCAAGTTCTCTCTTCAAAATTACATCAGACATCTGGGATAGCTGACTGTTCTTGTTAATTAATTCTTATGTTTAGTGCTCTGCTGTTGTCACCATTTGTTCATGGACTTTTCATTATCATAATATTTGTTTATCTGACTAAAAGCAAACAATAACATTTTGAAGTACAGTACACTAAATTCAGCTTCCAGTGCAGGCAGAAAAGCATACATGAAAGTCTCTTTAGCAAAACGTCTGCCTGCCAAACCGCATGCAGTGATGACTCTAAATGAGTAAATTTAGGTAATTAACACAAACCTAAGCCAAAGAAATACAACAGGAATGAGCTGCCAGGCACCAATTACCTGTATAGCTAAAAATGGGGACTAGAATTCACAAAGGCTTTTATATCAAAGTCATGGGGTTTGTTCAGCACTTTCTTTTTTTTTTACTCAAAAGCCTCTCAGCTCTGTCTTATGGCCAGTTTTTCCTTCTGATAAAGCAAGACTGGTGACAAATGCAGAAACAGATTAAGTGGTTACAGTGGAGCTAAACACCTGCAAACTCACCAGCCACACTTTGAAGCCAAAACTGACTCTCGCAATAGGGCTTAATAGTTAGAAAGTATTATGCATTCTTCATAATTATAGCAGAATGGAAGTAAGTTTAAAGAACATTCCTCACCATTCATGGAAATACGGGACCCAGGAGAGCCTTCCTGCAATGTGCAGATACAAAATCTATCAGTAGTGTAGCAAAAAGCATGGTCTTTGTGGTACCTGCTGTGGCGGCACGTGCTCCAGGCCAGTCCTGCAGAGCTGCATGAAAAAAACTGCCGAAGTCCCCTCTGACACAGCGTAGCACACACTCAGCCATCACAGGCTGGGCTCATCAAGTATCATCCAGACAAAATAATAAAATATTCTCAGTTTGTTTTATACTGCATATAGGTAGACTATACCGGTTCCTAAATTCAGGAATTCCCCCACCCACCTTTCTTTAAAGTGATTTCACCTAAGCACTAACATCCTGATCCTACGGAGAAAGTCTGCTCCTGAAATGCTGTCTGATTGGAGAGACTGAAAACGCAAGTTCCCTTGATGTTACCCATGACATTCACGGAGAAATCTCAACATCTCTTTCTAAGACCAGCAACGTCCTCAAACAGTTAGAATTAATAAAACTGTTGGCTAGCTTCTCCGCTAAGTTTAAATGCCCATATGTTGGGGTGCTTGGTTTCCTGCGTTGGCTTAGCAAGCCGCAACCTTCCCGGAGAGCGCTGCGGGGCTGCTTAGGGCAGAGCGGCTGTTCCGCCTCCCGTAGCCCCTCCGAACGGCCCCGCGCCCCTGCTCTGGCTAGCTGGGCTCCGATCACGGTGGCGATAAAGGAGGCAAGAAGGGCCCCTGCACGGGGACCTCAGCGGAACTTTTATTCACACGACGACGAGCCGGCTACCAGACGCAGAAAGACCACGGGGTCAGGGAGCCTGGACTTTTATATGGGGACGGGGGGCGGAGAGAGCACACGGACTATTGGTCTCAGGGCACAGGGGAGGTACATGGGCGGATTTGGGGTACTGGAACCAATAGGGAGAACCCGACGGTGTGGCCAGGGCTAGGGGCATGGAAGTGAGGACCATGTGGGAAAGGCGGACAATTGAGTAAGAAAAGGAGTGGGGAAATACAGCACTACACCCATAGTCAGGAAGGCAAAGCTTAAATAATCCTGTTGCCTTTAAGTTTAAGGGTTTTTCAAGTAACTTAGGTCAAAGTGCTCTCCTTGCTTTATCAAATAAGGATTCTCCATCAAACTCCAAAACCCTTCTTCTCTATTCTTCCTTCAAATTAACAAATATGAGTTGTATAATCACGTAGGCAGAGGAATCCTCCTTATCTGATTCATTCACATTAGAATGGAGGAAATATGACCGGAAAAGTCAAAACAAATTTAGCTTGTTTTTTGATTGCATTTACAAAATAAGGAAAATTATTCCTCAGCTTGCTGACTCGGTCATCAAATCCTAAGAGCTCTCCTAGGAGAAATACACATGGAAACCTGGTTCTCCTCTTATTTACCCTAATTTTACGTTGATGTAATTCCACTGACCTTGAACAAGTTAATTTAGACTTATGTCAGCAAAAATGATTGGAGATAGAAAAAAGACTGTTGGGCTGAAACCATTTTTCACACACTCAAATTCAACCATGGGCAAGTTTTACAGTCTCTTTCTCCTCTGTAAAACTCAGCAAAATCACTGATAATCAATCAGTCCCGTAAGATTTATGAGAACATCTCTGATACCACATTAGAAGTCTAGAGATATACGCACAGCCAGGTATGAATGAGCAAAACCCCCCGGGAATTACAACACACCTTACATGTGAATCACCAGAATTACAAACTCTACCTAAGCAGTGAGATAAGGAGTAAGCAGAGAGACCTTAATGCAAGGGAAAATGGATAGGATCTTGGCAATGAAGAAGTAAATGTAAGAATTAAATTGCTAACATTTTTATTTCCCTGTAGTTATATTAATTTATTTGCAATCATTCACTATAATAACACTGATCTCAATTAATTCATTTGGTATTAATGCTGCTTTGAGAAACACTTCCAAAAGAGTTCCCCAGTAATTCAGAATCAGTTAAATACACCATTAAACCAAAATGTGATAAATTCATTTCTGTTGTTACTTGCAGAATCTACTGAAAAAATATTTCCTTTCAGTCAGCTTTCTGAGACACTCATCAACCCCGTAGTTTCTATGTCACGGCATGCCTCACATTTAACCTTATTCCTCATTCAATTTTCATCCAGATGCATTAGTATTAAACCATAAATAAATGGCAAATGGACATTGCTTTGGCTACACAAAAGAGCAATCATTAAAGAAACCTCTCATGAGGTATGAATCAGAGACAGGAAGCTTTTACTATTTTTTCACTTGAACTTCCCTGGCTGAGGAAGTGCCTGCAGGAGCATGCTCCACTTATATTTATGTCTGGCCTTATTTTTTCATTCTCAAACCATTTTTACCAATTTCTCAGTAGCTTTTGTAAAATATACCCAGGTATGCCCAGGCAATAAACAATCTTCTGCTGACTGGTATTGTATTTTATATATCTGTTCTCAGTCTAAAATGTAATCCAGCATAAGGAAGCATGAAAACAAGAAGGAAATGAAGGCAAAGAAACAGGCATTCTGATGTGAAAAACATGTCTAATTAATAAAGTGAGATATGCAGAGAATTTAAATCATTTATCCTAGTGACCTCTGCAGAAGATAGAGCAATGAGACTGGCAAGTTTATGTTTAGCATGCAGAGATGCACATTAATTTTTGCTGTTTCTTTTGAACAGCTCAAAGCAATTTTCCATAACCTACATCCCTGCATAGACATCTGATGCTTCTGAAAATCAATGAGAAGGTGTAAACCATAACAGGATCAGTTCTTTGCTCTTAATATTCCATACACAGCTTCTGTTCCCTCTTATCCTTCTCCCTTGTTTCGTTTGCTTCATTGTGTGTTCTATCTCTTGAAGGAGTCAGAGAAGTTCTTGTGTCCTTAAACTGAGAATAATTACCTTTGAACTAATAGAAGTTTCTGGCCTCAGCACTGTGATAACCTGGTTGAATACAGGCTACATTATACAGTTAACATTAGTTGTTTTGTGGATTCCAAATCTCTGCAACACAGAATTTTCATGTCTTATCCTCAGGTCTGGAGCTTTTAAGACTGTTATAAATCAGGATTGGTTCACTGATTCCACTTCATCTGCACAGGTCTACACAACCAGACAGATGCAATGTTTGTTTGCTTGCTGAAAAAGGAGGAAGGGAGGGAGAGAGGGAGAGAGGGAGGGAGTCAGGAGGGAGGACACTTGCATGTCCTGTTTTACTGTTAAAGATAGTAATGCCTCTGCTGAAGTCACTCGAGCTCTGCTGCTGTGAAATTCGAATTCAGAGAGAACTGGAGAGGGTTCATATCAGAATTAAACCTTGATCAAATGCCGGAGTCCCACTTTTCTAAAGAAAACCATCACATGGCAGAACATAACCACATGTTCAAAACCCAAGGGACGCATTTTTCAGAAGCCAATATCCAAAGAAATCACCATGTGCAAATCTCAAATCTGAGTCCAAAGAAAATAGCAAACAGCAGATGCTGCTACTGGCACAAGTACATCATAAGCTATGGCTTGCCCTCCAGATTTGGGGTGTTCATGATGTCCTTGAACACTGCTCTAGAAAAGGAGTACAAAAGAGAAGAGGCACCCAAACAGCAGTATAACTCTAAAATCAATAGCACATAAAATCATTTTTACAGAAAAAATAACATGCTTTAAATCACATAATACCTTGGGCCCAGGCCATGGTGATCTAGGCGATTATTGATTTCTGTGGAGTTTATGCTGACATATCATTAGCTAAAAGCCTGGTCAAGAATTCAGAAAGAATGCTAAAAGTGTTAGATTTATCCTGACTGTGGCATTACTAACACCAACACCTTGTGATTTATGCCGGTGTGAGAGGGAAAAACCCTGTAATACAGACACAGCAAAACTGAGCAGCTAAAGCTCATGAGAACAGCAGGCTTTCTTTACGATGAAGGTAACACTCAGAAAAGCAAAAACATATGTTATTTTATATGAATTTTCCTAACT
Organism: Dicrurus megarhynchus; assembly: GCA_013399195.1. NCBI lineage: Eukaryota > Metazoa > Chordata > Aves > Passeriformes > Dicruridae > Dicrurus > Dicrurus megarhynchus. The sequence goes on from VXAD01010615.1 coordinate 1,061,233, forward strand.
TTCATTTGAACAGAGGCATGGATAAATGACAGAAAATAAAAGCTTAAGGTGGCACAGGAAAAAAGAGAACTGGCTCAATAAAAACCAAAATTAATGCCAAGAATAATTTCCTGTCTCTGAGATCTGGTTAGTCTTGGCCTAGCACTCAAAAAAAGACTATATAAAGCTCATGGATGTGATGTTGAGAACAACCTTGTATCATCAGAAAGATAACATCTGCATTATCTACGATTCTATAAACTAGGATTAGAAAAAGAAAGCAGCATCTCAGTAGTGCTGAGCAAAAAAATTTTGGCACAGCACACTTCTTGTTAGAGCCAAATTAATAATAAGATGCCTTCAAAGGAATAAGCTCAAAAAATAAGAGACAAGAGTGCCTAGTCTTAATCAAAACCCTCTATAGTACCAAAATAAACACAAACTGACTGACTCCCAGGGTGGTCCTGTTCCAGCTAATATCTACAACACCCACACAACACAGAATAGCCCCAAAACGTGCACCCATGTAAAGCCTCAAGAATGATCAAGAATGACTGAGTTCACACCTTCTGTTTTTATTTATGTTCCTCTTTCCTCCCAGATTGCAAAATTAAGCACACAGTTATCAATTAGTATATTAGAGAAAGGGAAAAAAAACCAACCAAACAAACAAAAATAGCGGGTCACCGCTAAACAAAAGAAAAGCTAAAACAAAAGAAAAAATAATGTTTAATGTACTAATATTTCATCTTTGACAGGTAGTACGAAGAAACAGTGCAGCTAAAAAAGTAGCAAAAGCAAACATTTTTGCTTCTCTAGTATTCATTCAAAAGAGGAAAGAAGGTTTGTAAATTCAGATGGAACAAAGAAAGGGTGCTACAAACACAGAGGTGTGTTGGGTAAATTAATCAGGGTAGCTATTTCTTTTAAAAGGTCTTTCTTAAATCAAAGGTGCTTAAATCAAAAAGCAAATAAGCCATCTTGTCTTTTGAAGTTTATTGCAGCAGCTTATCAGCAAGGAGGAAAAAAATATATGGAAGAAGAAAGGAATATTTAGAGTAAAAGACCAGCACTCTCAATAAATAACTATTTTATTTATAAGTATAGAGGGATGCATAGTCCTGTTTCAGTTTTGAAATCTAATTTCAGTTTTGAGACATTATGTGAATTTTTTTTTTTTTTAAACCTTTATATCAGTTTCTGCTGATACTTGTGCCAGTGTATTTGCTAAAAACTGAATTCCATTTCTACCAAATACACAGTATTTGCTAGGTGTATGTCAAGCATCTTGGACACTGCCATCTCTCTTAATAGACATTTGAAGGTATTCCAAGCAATGCAGTCAACAGAAGCCCTCTTTAACAATATTGATATTGCAAAACAAATAGTCGCCCAAAAGATGAAAATCTCACTCTCTTTCTCTCAATCTCACTTTCTGGTAAGAACCTCTGAAAATGTGGCTCCTCCAAGCTATTCCTCTTCTGCAGACCAAGCAACAGTGGCAGTGGGGTTCTTACACACAGCAGTGAACAATATTCATTACCTTTTTGGGGTTTAAATAGGTTGAAAATAAATTATTATTATATAATAAATATTATATTTATCCCAATAAATATTGGGATAAATATAATATTGGGATTAAAAATTGTTAGTTGAAGCATCCCAAAACAAACATTGGATTTTTCCAGTCTTGCAATTTTTAAAAAGAAAAAAAAATAGCAATAAATTAGTGTTATTTAGTCACACTAAATAAACATGGTTACTGAAAACAGTAAGGGAAAGGATGCAAAATATATAGCTCTAAGACCTGCTAAGCAAATGCTTTCATCGTGGTATTGTTGTTGCTTTATATGTATACTGGGTAAATGTTTAAACCAAAAATACTATTATTATAATTATTATAATACTACTACTACTACTACTAATAATAATAATAATAATAAATTGTCATATGAGAAGGTCAAGATCCATTCTTATACAAAAATCCAAGAAATAAGACTAAACTTTTGGATCTGGGAGAGATTTCTCAGAAGGCTAGCACACCAGTTAGGTCAGTTTTAAAACAGAGATCATATTGTATCCAGATGGTAATGGCTGTAACTGCCAATCATTTAAAAAGTATGTGGAAAGCAATGTATGTATCCATAATAAAAAATAATTTTATGCATTATCTGCATAATACATGGATTGTGACATTCATAGAATCATAGAATGTTAAGGGACTGGAATGGACCTTAAAGATCATCTAGTCCTAATTTCCCCTGCCATGGCCAGGGACACCTCCCGCTAGACAACCTTCATTTTCCCTCCTATCTCTTCTGAAAAACGCAGGAATATTTCTTCACCAGATCCAAGGTATTTCTATAGATAATTTGGATCAACCATCAAACAAACAATCTCCTACATGGAAATAGTTTTTTCTTACAACAGTTCTGCCACTGTCTGCACTTTAAAGAATGCTGGTTTTCTTCTGATTCTTTGTTTCATTTTTTTCATTAATAGTCTGATGCAGGATCTCCTTTTCAGTAAGTGCTAACTACATGAAAGTTATTTCCAACAGTACATAAGATGTTGGGAGAAGTTCAGAGAGCAATCTACATGCTCAGCTGCTAGAGGAAGATGCCACAGGAAGGGTCACCAAAATTTAAATCTTGAGAGGGTCTTCCAATGCAGCTTGGAGCAGAAACTTGGCAGTTGCTTTGCTATTTTCTGTTTAATATATGGAGAGTATTGACAATCATGGTTTCTATTAAGCTCTATTATTAAAGTGTACATGGTGCTCTGCAAAATCACAGGATGAGAAACATTCCCTGATTGCAATTATCTATCTTATTTAGCAGGCAGTAGCTCACATAAGAGAAACGACTGGTGACAGAAGAGGTGAGAGGAAGACTTAGTGCTAGTCCTTGCTGCAGTAAAGAGATAAAGGCAAAGATTGAAAGTGAGCACGGGGTAAGATAGCATTAGGTGCTGACAAGAACTAAGTCATAGAGCACTTTGAAACAATAGATTTTACAGCTGCAGTCCTGAGGCAAGGAAGAGGAAATGGAGGAGTGATCAGGAAAATCAAGAAGTGAGGAGTCTGAAAAGTGTCTTTTTCTTTCTGAAGTAGGAAAGCAGGAAGGAAAATGAGAGGCATTGAAGGAAAAGTATAGTTATCAGGGAGATGGAGAGATCAAAAGGAGAGCTGATCAGCAAAAGAGATGGAAGCAGAATTTTAGAGTGAAATAGGTGTCTGATTTTCCCTAAAATACCTCTAAATGCATGCCAAGGTCATGCCAGAAACTCTAAGATGCAGATGAAACCGCTTAATTCTTAATTAAAAAAAAATTAGTTTGTGCAATGAAAAGATACTGAACTGAAAAAAAAGTAGGGAAAATCTTTGGGGTAAAAGCAGGAAACCACACCTACTCATTATCATGGGAAGTATTTATGGATAACCTATTTTTGCGCAAGATTTTTCAGACAGAAATATGTGCACATTTGCTATTTAAAGCTTCTACCATAAGTTCAATTCATGGGAAACTGTACCTACACAAACAGTAAGCCCTTACTTTGGTTCACAGTGAATATATGCAAAGTGGACATGTCTAGACTTTTCAAACATATAGCTGCCTAGCTGTAACTTCTGAACAGTAGGAATCTCAGATAAATACAGGCCTTCCTCAGAGTCTCCCAAGACAGAATTATGAGACAGAAAGAGAAATACATGTCTAGGGAACTCCAGACATCTTGTAGTCTTCTTAATGTCAGATTTATCATTTGTATAGATATTGCTGCTATGTATCTTCAACGTGTTTTCCAAAGCTTTCCTGCCTATACACAGACTCAGTTTATCACTGGACAAATACACCATAATATTTTTGAAAAATTTTAAGTACTGTCATGGTTTAGCATCGTTTGGGTTTTTATACAAGGAAGGCTCCATCAGCCACAGAAGTGATTCTTTTGCAAAGAGGTGCTTACAGCTTCCTCTAGACCTGAAAGAAGCAATCAACTGGCTAGTTTGAATACTGACAACTTTTAAAGCCACTTAAGAAGCTGGACACGCCTCTGTGGTCCACATTTAAGAGCGAACAAAGGCGGGGACCTCCTCTGTTGCTTTCAGCTTTCGGACAGGTAACTGGGGG
>VXAD01010615.1:1065379-1132456 GCA_013399195.1 Dicrurus megarhynchus
TGTAAGATTCCTCCAGAGCAGATGAAGCCTGCAGACATCAATCCTCTCCCAAGTCAAAGGAAAGGGAAGGATGAAGGCACATGAAATAAACACCACAGAGACACCAAAGTCAGTGAAGGAGAAAGAGCTGAAACCCCAAGAGAAGAGAAAGAGGAGATGCTTCAAAACCTAGAAGCTAAAATTCTGTTGTAAGGCTGGCTATGGTGATGGACTACGATACATCAGAGTACCTGTTGCAATTTCATGAAAGCATGGGGGATGGAGTGTTCAAACTGCAATCATGAGCAAAAGTACCTGTGCTGAATTAAGCAACTGTTGAAGTAGCTGTGATTTGATGAGAAGTTTTAACAGAGAGAGTTGAAAGTGATAAAGACTCTCTTGCTCCCAAGTAGGAAGAAGACCTCTGTTCCTAGAGATGAAGATGCACCCACAAATAGGTGAAAAGAACTTTTGTTTCTGAACAGTTCATCCTTAAAATGGTACCCCATTGGCTAAAGATGAAACCCTCGAGCAGTTGTGGAGAAAGCTGCAAGTTGAGGGAAGGGACTTTCACAGGCAAGGAGAAACCATTCCGGGCGGCTGCCTTGCTATGACACTGAGCCACAAGAGAACTGTTTCACTGTTTTCTTGTGGAGATGTCTCCATAGCATGAGCAAGAGAGACTCCTCTCCCTAAGTGAACTGAGAAAGGTTATTATAGAGGTGGTAAACTGACTGAAAAAATCTCAAGTGTTGTTCTTTTACGTTGTCAATGGGAGAAGGGAGGAAGCTGGGGGGAAGAGAAGTGTTCTGAAGGTTTAGTCTAACTTTTTTTTCTCCTTTTAGTTCTGTTAATAAACTTCTTTATATTCTTTTAAGTTTTGTGCCTGCTTTGCTTTCTCCTAATTCTTATCACACAGAAGGAAAATAAGTAAGTAATAAATATTTCGAACCAAACCACTACACTAAATTGGTGTTTCTGCCTGGTTAACAAACTGAACCCGCTACAAGTACCTAGAACAGGTACTCAATGACCCTGGAAATTCAGAGGGCAGCACAGGTTTTGGATTGGCAAGATTGAAATAGGACTCCATTTTGACAGTCAGCCTTTTCTTTCTTACTAATTGGAGAGTGGAAGAGTTACAGACACTGCTGATTTTCTGTGGAAGAAGGTTCCTGAACAAAAACACTGGAAATATTTTCATTGGCAAAGTGTAAGCGCATGCCAAGGAATGGTTTTACACAGACACAGAGAGAGATTTCACAACACACTGCCATGTTGCCCATGAGAAATCTAAATCCAGCAGGTCATTAAAAAATAGATGAAGAGTTGTTTACATGCAAACTTTAAAATACACTAACATAGACTAAGAGCAGCAAAGCAGATCAGAGAGACACAAGTATTACTATCAAACAGAAAATCAAATTGTAAAGGAATGGACTTTTGAGCAACTAAGATATAAAAGTCCAGAACATGTGAGGTCTGGAAATTATCAGGAAATGTCCCTGCTCAATGCAGGGTGTTTGAATTAGATGACCTTTAACTATTCCTTCCAACACAAAATATTCTATGATTCTATGGTTTTAAAATCATCTAGTTATAATACTGTAGAAAAAACTAACAATGTTATCTATGTACTTGTTTAATAGTACAAAAATGCATATTTACTATCTTCATAGTAAATTTGAGAGAGAGAGAATATGTTTTAACTCCTCCAACTCTGTGTCTACCATAGCATAGAAAATTCTATTAAGAGGAAAGAGGGAAATAGTATAAATAATATAGAAATCAGTGTTGGACCACAGGTGAAGGGCAGTCCCAGTGATCTCATAATTTTAACCAGAGAGATCAGTTCTTTGATGAGTGCGCCTCCTGACCGCTTTCCATTTCTCTTTGCACAATGAACAGAGAAACCTAGAGAGCAGTTTTGTATTGTGTAGCTCTTGACCTAGATCATCTTCAGTACCCTATTCACGAATGCCACCTTCAGCTTCCAAATTCACTCTTGCACACATACTATCCATTCCTGTTAAGCAAATACACATTTTGCAAGCATATGAAAATGACTGTTTCCACATTTTTGTGAATGATACTAAAATGATCTGTGGACAGCTATTCTCTACCCAATATGAATGTATGTGGCATTCCGTTATCAAATGAAATCCACTTTAATGATAACCTTAAAGAATCAACATTTTCCTAATGTTGTTTACATGTAAGATAAATCTGTGCCTTCATCTGATTAAAGAACATAATTTAACACCTATTCTGTCTTTTTCTAACATTTTTTCATTATCTATCCATTATGGAATTAACTGCATCTCATTTTGACCTCATTTCAGTTTGAGCAAGTTAAAATTTCAAAATTAGTGCGGGTTGAATAGATCTAATAATTTTTCAGATTGGATAATTAACTTGGAAAAAAGGGCATTCTGTTCAACTTTGCAAGAAACTTTGAGAAGATGATTAAAAACAAAAATTCTGAAGAGCATGAGTTTGAGGTAGGACATGACAACCCCACTGGAACTAAATTAAGAGAGAAGTATTTGGCCATGGTCCTAACACAGGAGTCCAGAATTCTACAATAAGTCAATAGTCACAAAGAGATGTTCATATAACCATGGATATATCTACCAGTAACTTTTTTCCTTAAGGAGAACGGAATAGAATAGAATAGAATAGAATAGAATAGAATAGAATAGAATAGAATAGAATATTACATGTGAAAGGGACCTACAATGTTCTTCTGCACCAACTGTCCATGCTGCCACATTGTTTTAAATGCGCAGAAGTTTCATTTGTGAACTGCCATCAGGCTCTCTCTTGTAAGTGTGCTTGCTCTTCTGTAGAAAATGTATTCTATCCCAAACTGTCTTGTGGCTGTTGTATTTCCAGGAATAGACCAGGCAAATTACCGCCACTGCCAGCAGGAGAGAAAGCTTTTCTTTACACCCACCTTACCTGCCTGCCTTTTAGAGTGACATGTAAAGACAAAGGTGTGTGCAGTCTGGCATACCAACATGAGACTGCACCCATCCACTCAATGAATGACCAAATGTCAGTGCTAACTTAATCCAAAAATGGAATTTATTACTAATCAAGAGGCCAGCCTCTAACATGATTTTTAATCTTCATGTGGCTATGCAACAGAAATAAATACAGCATCTTCATGATGTACTGAGTACCAGTTGGCAGGTTAACAGGTGTGGGACAAGTGAACAAGGAGTAGAAATGCTACTTATCAGAGAACATATTGAAGAGAAAGCTCATTTTTCACAAATTTATGGCTTTTTATTGCTGGTAATGCAGAGAATATTAAAGTGAAGTCTGTATTTCAGAAATGGGAAGACCAAATGATTTAAAACCCTTTTTATAATGACCTGCCTGGGAGTGAAGAATCAATTTCTTTTACAGCAAGAATCTGTTAATACCACGGGAGTGAGGAACATAAGACAATGAGGAAAAGAAAGGACAGATTCTTTCTTCTGTCGATATATTTATATTTTATATGTCTAATTAAAGAGACTGCTGTCGTTATTTATGTACTACTTTTTAAGCAAAGAAATTATTCTTAAAAAACAAAAGAAACGTGCTTAAAATTTAGGAAGTATTATTAAAAGAAGTGTGGTTACAATGTTTCGCAAACTGTCTTTTTATTAACAAACTACAGGTGGTACATTTCTTTCAGAAATTTAGCCCCCTTAATTGGACTGATACTCTTCTGTAATACTGAAAATTATCCCCAGTACAGTATCTTAAATCTCACTTTCCTTATGGCAATGTAGGCCAAAACTGTCAGTACCCAAAGCTAGTTAAAGTGATTTCTGTCTCAGCACTGGAGATGCTGAATTCTCCTTTTTAAAGTCACAATACCGTTCTTCACACTAAAGCATATTGAGTTTTGACAACTTTCTTGTTCTTTTTCAGGCATTACAGAAAACAGAGGCCAGATCATCATCACTGCAGCTTGCACTGTGTTCTGCAAGTCAAAGCTCTGCCATCCAACACCAAGATTGACCTCTTCAACATCCACTGCCATTTCTGTACTATTGCATGTAGACACTGTCTTCAACTTTAGACACTTGTGGGCTCAGTGGGTACCTTGCACCAGGGATAACCAGGCTAGGTTCATCCTGATGACTCAGCAGACAACTAGTAGGGCATGCCAGACCTCTTCCTCCAATACCAAAAGGTACATCTAGGAAAGCAGACTACTAGATATTATTCACTCCCTATTTCCCTAAACTGCGTTTCCTTCAGATTTTTCATGATTTTCGTACTTATCTCATCCCATTGTCTCCAATAATCAGCATTACATAACTCTTTCCCACTGCTCTGAATCATCCATTTTTTTTATTAATTTAGACAAGTTTGAAGAAGAAATCTAGTCTTATTAATGGTAAGGAATGTGAAAAATCCTAGGCCCACACACCTACACCAACACTCCACAAAAGACATCTGAGGCACATAAAACTGACCTTCCAAGCAGAAGCAAAACAGAACAAAACAGGTTCTTTCCAGAGCATTATGGGTCTAAGCAGAGAGACAATGGAAAGCTAGTAACAGCATCTCAGTCACATCTGATGACCTTTGTGCAAAACTCTGCAGGAGAATTTTTAAGATATGATTTTATATTAAATAATAGATTTTACAAATATTATATGTTACCTTATTAAATTCCCTATTTCTGCTTGCTATAAAAAGCATAAGGCAAAATAAAAACATCGAGAATTGTGTAAGACAATGAAAATCTTTCTTATGGTAATCAAACAACAGGTCTGTCAGAAGGATATGCATCTGTCCTTGTGCTGAGCAGATAAAGAAGGATTGCAGTGCCTCTTTCCACTCATAGCAAAGATGCAGAAAAGACTTTACAGAGGTACAACACTCTGCAAGGTTCTTTCTAACTTTACCACACTCTCCCATACCTTTTCAAAAATTCAAAAACAGCTGTTCAATCACAACATTGCAGCCACACTGAACATTAGGGATGTAAAGTTCACATTCTTGCTAGGCATACGTTTCTGGTTATTTAGTTTATGCTTTGTATTTTAGAAGTTCCATAAAGTTAAAATTATTAAAATAAATCCATAAATTGCAAATGCAGATCATCAGAATATCAAAAGCAACATGTAAATATCTTGCTAACTTAAAACAACTAGAAAGCAAAGACTAGAAAGCAAAAATTTGTATGAAATAAGTTAATTTTGTCAGGAATACTGCTCACAATAACATCATGCTAGCACATAGCAGCTTCACATTTTATAAAAGGTACTTATTTCCTAACGAGAGATAGGGACTGTATCTTGCAGGAAGTTTTTCAGTGAAGTAGGCTATTCAAGGAGAAGACTGAAGGCTTAATGTATATACTACAAGAGATTGTTTGGAGTTCAGCCACATGCAACAGCACAGAATTCATTGTCTTCCAACAGAAATAGATCATGGCAATAACAGGTTAGGACAGATTAGGTCAGATCCTAATCACATGGCAGTACCAAAATTTGATGCCATTTAATAGGCTAATATGAAGTTACAACCAGTACTTCATTATTCCCCTCAGTCACACTTCTTCCTGGCCATGAAGTCCAGCACAAGTGGAAGGAGAAAAATTAAGACAGAAACAGGAAGCTGTCAGTTGCTTAGAATATGAATTATTTGTGAAAATAACATACTTTGAGTAAAATTACCAAGGTGTCACTAACTTAATGTTTTCTATAGGCAGTAAGACATGAAGCAGCTGAGGATCTGTAACAAAGCTGCAGGTTAAATGCAAGGAAAATAATATTTTTTAAAATACAGTATAATTTTTCCTCACAAATTTTCATGCTCCTCAGTGATCTATCACAACAGATATTACACCCAAATCTATAACATGACGTTGAGGGTTTCACAGCCAACCACAGTGGAGCAGAAGGGGATGGGAAGAGTCTTGAACTGTTACTGCACTTGATTTTTGTTTACTTGGTCTACTAGAAATACAAGACCCTCAACACCAAAGATCAGGAGACTTAACACCATCTTCAAGAAAAATTTTGCTATCTCCCCCTCATGTGGATGTAGTGCTAAGCATTCTGCAGCAACATTTAAAGGAAGAAGTGTTCCAGAAAGGAAAAGAACAGGTGGTTAAACTCAATAGTTAACAGTGAGGGCCTGTCTTCCGTTCACATTTTGTTCTTAGTGCACCTGAAGCCACCAAAAAGCTACACAGTTCTGGGTGATGTCTGATGCCAAAAACGATTCCCAGTTACAACGTAATATCTATTTTGTGCCAATTTACCTACAGTCTATTTTACTCTATCTAGCTGTGACAAAAATAAATGAATAATTAATATATGCACAATTTGTCATCTGCCATTTGAAGACAAGCCAGAGCTACTCTGATGGCAAAGAACTGGGATAATGAAAGAAAGGGAAGAAATTTGTTGTACGTAACTTGCTCCTGATTTGTTTTTTCTGTGTCATCAAGGATATCTGTTGCAGCCATCACATCGCTTCACAAGCACCACTTTTACTCCAAAGTTCAAGATAAAACAAAAAATACATGAGCAATGAGAAACAAAAAATAAGGGAGATGTACGTAAGGAAATTTTTAAAAAGTAAAGAAGGGACGCAATAAAAACCCCAAACCACTCTGTAAAGGAAAGGGGGAAATAAATACCAGTTGAAATAAAACTTAATGAAGTTCAGAGGATGGGAAGAAAAAAAAGTAAGATTCAGTATAGCAAGGCTTATGTACTAAATGTTACAGTTTCGTCAATTCCCCAAAGCTGTTAAAAGCTGTCTTTGTGTATATAGCACTTTAAAAGTCACAAAAGGAAGTAGGAAAATAATTAAATGCACTAGCTTTCCTGGTTTTTTTTTTAGAAGATAAATGCTTTTTGCAATGTTTCAAAATGAATAAATAACACCATTTCTGCCATTTTTTAAATTATAATGTCTTTCTCCTACTTTTTTAAATGCTTTCCTTAAAAATTTTTTGATGGTTTCTTTTTTTCACAGAATGTTTTACAATTGTGTCTTCTTAAATTTCACCAGAGACTTGCAAATCAAACCAGATCTCACTGATTTTGATAGCTGCATTTACGTGGTCCAGTGGAACACAGTGTATTAGCATCATTCTCTCTGGAAGGAAAGTTTATTAGCAAGGTCTCCCTCCCCTGTTTCTCCAGTAAGGTGATGTGATTAGCCAGGAGCATCAAGGAAGCTGTCACCAGGTGGGCAGAGAGAGATGTAAGGTGCCACTTGTTTTTCTTAGCTTGTGACCTTTGCTCACATGACAGTGAAAAACAAAACCACATATTTGACACAATATAATTAGGACCCTTGCATTTCACCAGGTCAGGAAAAGAGACAAAAGAAAAATACTTGTTTTGCAGCCCCAGTAATTAGTCCTGGAGGATTTCTCCAACAGCTACTGTTGGCAAAGAGAGCCTATAGAAAGAGCCGCCATTCTTCCTGTACATGCCGGCTGAGAAGCCTGCTTCCTGCTTGAAATTCAAATGAGCACAGCTCTGACCTTTACTGTCACATTTCTTATTTCATGGACAGTTTACAAGGCCTCTCCACCATGCAGGTCATGTTTTAGTTTAAACAGAAATACTCTCGTAGGTGTTAGATGCTAGTTAATGATTATACTGAAATCATTCTAATTAGGCTCTGTTGTTACATGCTGCCCTTTGGGGGCTGCTGCTGTTGTCACATAAAGTGTTTTGTAGAAAAATAATTGGCCTGAGATCTTCTTTACCCTATTTTTTTTCTTTTTACAGGATTCTGTATTTGATCATGAGAAACACTGCACAAAACTTTTTGCAATGACTCCTCTCCATCATCCCATGGTTCAAAAAATGGAGGGCAGGCACAAAGACTTAAGAGATGCGTGACACATCTGCAATTTATTAACTATGATCTGAGGAGGGAAATGTGTATTTTTTTTAATTTCCTAACCTACTATCTTGCTGTTTCTCTAAGAACCTGGTTCACGCTGCAGCCAGGGGAGGTTTGTGGACCAGGGAGGCACTGCTATGCTTCATGCACTGATGGGATGACTGGGATTAGGGAAAACAGGAGGGAATTTGAGTCTACTGAAGAACTGAAAAATAGGACAGAGAAGAGTACAGCAAGTAGCAAGTGAAGAAATGCAAATGGGGTAGAGAAGGTTTCACTTCAACCTTTTACATTTGGCAAGGGACATTAATATCATTTGTTAGAGTGCTAGAAGGGAATCTTAGCCATTACTTCTCTCTCAAACATGACTTCTTTTGAAAGATGTCATGCAAATGCCGCTCTTTTCTGTGTAGCTTACATTTTTAAAATGTGAAGTGGTTTTGGATGGGGGGGAGGGGGAGAAAGAAAAAAGGAAAAACAAAAAAAGAGAAATCCTAGAATCTGAATTGCAGAAACTCAAATCGCCATGTTACTAGAGTTACACTCAAGAATTTAGAAGCCCAAAATTAGTCAATCTAAAAAGTTCAGATAAACTCTGAAGATATTCAAGGTCCTTTAAATACAAGACAGAGACTTCTTGCTTCATTAATTGCTGTTTTTTCTCTTCTTATTTATGAAATTATCTTTTTTGTGATGGGCAACTGAGTTTATAAGCAAAATGTTGCTAGTTCAGGCTGTTAAATTGTAGTCTTTTGTCTACTAGCAACAATGTCAACTGCAAAGTTATCAGGACAAATTCTGCAGTATTTGTAAAGCAGTAAATCCATAATCACTGTATTCATGGGAACAGATTTCCAGTTTTTACTCCAGCTACACAGTAGAGTTGGCCCATCACCTGCAAGTATCTTCTTGGCTACTACTACTACCACCAATCTACAGACATGGCAATACATTACTAATACCTTTATCACTGCCTAAATGAAGCATCAATAATTCAATTCCCATTTAAAAAACAGGAAATTATTCATGCCATCAGCCCTCACCATCAATAACAGAAGTAAACCTAACTATCTCATTATCCAATTGCAATGTGTGCAAACAGAACTGCCCGTTGTTGACAATAAATATTTGATAAGTGAGGAAACAGGAAGGATAAACCAAGGATGTATGGTGTGGCTGCTTTATAGTTACCACAAGAATTGACCCAGATGGCGATGGTTTACCCTGCTTGTACCTCAACTTATTTTCTTTTCATCTCAACAAGAAACTGATCCCAGCTGGGCTGGATGTCAACCATGGATGTAAACCATCTGTTCGCTTCCTGTCTTTGTTTATGGTATTAAGTCAAGCTAAATACCCAGGTTCCTATCAATTTCTGTAATTCCCACGTTGTTTTCTTTTAAATCAGCAACTAAGTGATAACTGCAGGGATCAACTAACAATATACAAATAACAAAATATTTACTTGCTAAGGGTGCTTGAGCATGCTGTGATTTTACCTACGTTCAGAAAAGGCTGTTGCTAATTTTAGTGTAGCTTCAGCTTTATATTTACCAGTGAAATCTAAGCAATCTACAGAGCCGAGTTTGGCAGAATGTAGTGTATTTTATGTATCAATTATAAAACTTGCAAAGAAATTAGGAATCAGCATTTGGAAACATCAACCAACATAGGAATCAGATGCCCAGGATCTAAAAGTCAGCTTCTCTCCAACTTGCAAGATATTTTAAGCTCAACCACTTTCACCTGAATATTCACCACCACTTCACTCAGAGGACAACGGTTCCTAGAAACATGTCAAGATTTATTACTGAAGTAAAGTCACCTGGATGTTACTTCAGGCAAGATACTCTGGTAAGGTACACAACCAGCGTAATTCTCCAGGAGATCAGTCAACTCTTTCACACTGGGCAACAGCACATCTCCAGTGAGATCAAAGAGCATCTTTCACACAGCTGACTGCAAAGCGTAAGCTAAGCCAGACCTGCTGCTGGGGTGTGACACCATCCTTTGCCTCCAAGAGCCTCAGAAATGCTCCAAGTATCTTGCAACAAAAGCATCCAAACCTGTAAAACCATCTGCAGTCCAAAAGATGAGCCAGTATTGTTTCACTTCACAGGTGTCAAGGATGCTTTGCAAACGTGAGAGGACAAGAAAAAGGTATCACTGGTAAAAAAGGGTTTAAAAAAAAACCAAAAAAAGGTATTTCTAGTAATCATTTTGCAGGCAGTAAAGTGAAGCTGTTTCCAAAGGAACAGTGCAAGGTCAGTGTCTGACTGCACATAACTCTTATGAAGAGGTCAGCCTGACACAGGGAACTGTAGTGTGCCCTCTGAATATAGCTGGGAGCCTTTGTAATAACAGAACTTAGGGGTGTGTGTGTGTGTACTGTCCACCAGACACATGCTCTGGGTGGTGTTATTGTGCTGATAAAATTGTTTACTGAAAGAATAAACCAAACATTTTTAAACATTTAAACATAATTCATTTATTAAATATTCATCTATCTAAAAAAATTCCATTATAAAATTGTAAATAAAATAAAAACAAATAATTGAATGCAAATAAAAGAGAAAATTATAAAGGCAAAATAAAAAACCCCACAAGTTCCAGGCTGGCTCTGTGAAATTACACATCAGTGAGGGGAAATCATATACACATTACCACACCTACAGCATTACACCCACAAAATGCACAAGATGCACAGCAGCTCACAAGCACTAACACTTCCTGGCCACTGCCCTATCACACTTTGACCAAGCAGTACATGTAGCTCTTGCAGGAGTCAGTGTTAGGTACAAGAACTTCTGGAGGAAGTCCTGATGCTATTTTGCTCAGTACTTGTCGCTGCCCCGGTCTGCTGGCCCGGGCACACGAGCGAGGGAGGCTTCAGCGCTTTGCCCAGGAATTCAGTCAGAGGCTGGAGCTGTTATGCAGATTGTTTATTCTAATGTTATCTATAGCTGCGGTGTCCTGCACAGTCGCAGGTTCACCTTGCAGCAGAAAGTACCCTAGAACTGTCCCACCAGCTGGGCGTACCAGAACTTTTATACCCCTTTTCAAGTCCAACCAGAAGACAGTACGTTTCGTTATTTTTACTTTTATACCAATTATTTCTAACCTGTTCTAGATGTGCAATTTCCTGTTTTATCTCTATTCTACCAATGAAACTATTCTCCCATCACCAAGAATATGCAGGACAGTGAAGAAGAAGAAGGAAAAGGTGACCACACCCTTTAGACTCCATCTTAACCCCCCTGGACATGTCGTACCCCCATGTACATGTTATCAGATCTTTTATAGACTACATTTCACCCGGTGCAAAATGACTATTAGTGCTTATATTAAACTCTTGTGGCTTGCAGCTCATCTCTCAGAGTTGGTAAAGTTCTCCAAGGACAAAGATCAAAGGCAGTGCCCTCTGGGGCACCCCCATTTCGGGGTGTCAGGTCCCCTAAATTAGACAGAGGCATGTCGTGGGTTCCGACAAGTACTGGTTGACACCAACATTTTGCTTTCACAGTGCTTCTATCAGCATGTCTCAGTCTGCTCCAATATGGCTCTTCACTTTCATGGTCATATTTCAATACAGAAGAGCATTGTAATCTCCCTTCTTCTAACTCACATTTTCTGGATGTCTTACTTCAGAAGTTTCTTTCAATTTCATCTTAAAAATTTCATGAAGAGAATAAGAGTGTGTATGGGGCCCACTCTGAGCATTTCTGAGAAATAGTGAATGAGGCACAGTGGGAAACAGAGCAAGAGGTGCAGGGGAAACATTAGATGGGGACCGGAAGGTAAAATGCTTTATTTCAAGAATAAATGGATTTTTCATATTTCTATATTTTTATTAACTCTGTTGTCTGCAAATATTTTTATGAGCAATAAGAATATACACTAGCCTCTTCAATGGAAATTAGGAGAGAATTGTTTGAGCTGACATTAAAGGATGAGCAAGCCACCCATACAATATCTAGTACTGAATATTTAGTACAGATATTGCCAGTTCTATTGTAAATAAAGAGACTGAACAAGTCAGATGACAGAAACTGGACTGAAGTGTGATGCAGGTTGTACTTACTAAAATAATGCTGAAACAAAAAAATTGAGCCAAGAACATAAAGATGTTGTCAAAACATTAGAAAGAAAAGAAAATTTTTCAAGGTCGTGGTATGAGTCATCTGTCACAACTCTGTTGACAGATTAACATGTGTAGCTAAAAACAATGGTGCCCTTTGCAAAAAACACAGTGTTCCACATCTATCCTGTGTAGATGCAGCATTGCTGGAAAGGGCCAGGCCTTTCCAGATTAAGAGCAGAAGGTGTTGGGTATGTTGGATATATATCAAATGACAACCCTGTTATTCTTGAAACTCTTGGAGGTGGAGTCCTATCTGTTCAAAATTAACATTTTGAGGTATCAACTTTATTTTGGGAATATTTCTGTGTCCCTAACAAGTTTGTTTAGTAGAATACCTTTTTTGTGTGCATTTGTTTTCTCACAATAAACAATGTTAATTTGTTAAAAAGTGTGAAGTAAAATCTCTGATATTTTCAGCATTTGCCTCTCCTAGAGGTACATAATTGTACAGCTATTACCTTTGTTTAAATTTAAAGTCTTGAAAGGAAGTTAAATTTCCAAATCAGAAAAAAAAAAATAAAATTAATTCTCATTCCTTTTTTCTTCTTCCATCTGTTCTATCTTTTTTTTTTTTTTTGTCTTTGCAAAACGTAGTTTATGGATAATCTCTTTGGTTAGCACCAATTTCCTTTTGATCAAACTTGTCCTATCCACCACCTCCATGTATATCTCTCCCTCTTCCCACTCTTGACAAAGACAAGCACTGACTTAGACAGCCTTGGCAAGCTGCTAATGCTGTGGATTAGTGTGTTCTGCCTTGAGTGAAATCAAGTTCTCTGCCCTTTGGGAATAGCACAGCCGTCAGGTTTAATTTCATTTTCTGATATTTTAGCAGTCATGTCAGGACTGCTGCAGACAAGTGAGAATGAAACGCCTTTTTGACAACAGTCTTCAGCACATCCCAGGAAAGGACATGTATATGATTTTATATGAGAAAGAGGAAGTCTGAGGCTATCAAACACGTAGATGATAGGACTAAATCAAACATCAAAGTGATAGATCTCAAATATAACTGGATATGCACTTGATGCATTTCACAGTGTCTCCTTTTATTATTTTCCATTTTTGCTGTGTTCTATGGGACAATTTAATTCAGTACATTTGTCCAGAAGTTAAATTGGTATTCTTTTATGTTTCTAAAATGCAATTGTATAGCTAAGCCGAAGGAAAATAATTATATCACCTCAGGAACACCACCATGAAAAAAAAGAAAGTAAGAAAGTATCTGATCCATCAAAGCAAAAAAAGTTACAGTATACATACCTTTTTTCCAAGTGGGTGAACATTTTCTATTTTATCCTTTGTCTAAAAAAAATTCCAAGGTTTCTGAATATATAATAGTATGCCAAAATAAAGTGAAAATAATTAGTGTAACCAGTGAGAACTCTTCCTTTGCAAGTGGATTGAGATTCTGAGATCAATTTTTTTTGTCTCAGAAAACCTCTGCACCTTTACTCTGAAATACACATTAACACAGTGAGTTTCATCCCCTAAATGCATGAATTTCCTCCCCAGTCACAACACACTATTAAAATTAACTAACAAAAAGCAGATGTAAGATCATTATCTGTAATGAGTACTTTCAACACTCTCTACCCACTAGCACCTGATGAAAACATGCAAAGCAAAGTGTGAAACAAAATTGTGCAAAAGGGGCAGTAGTACGCAGTTTCTGGACTTCTGCATCTTCTGACAAGTGAACCATTGACTCTAACGGATTGTTTTAATAGGTTTGAAAACTAAATGCACCGAATTCAGGGGCAAGGAACTTGATGTTCCCCGTAAACTTTGGATAAGACTCTGTATGAGTAAAGTTAGAGGTCTTAAGTCTGGAAAATGTAATTCTTTTGGAGATATGTGTGAAGGACTGAGAGCAAAGATTGCATAATTGTCATTCTTGGATTTGGAGGAGGGGTTGGGAGGGATGGAGAAGGGGAATTAAAAAGGATATCAAGGTGCCAGACACAAAATTCAGACATACTTATGCAATCAATCACTGTACATGAATGATCCTAGCAGAAAACTTCTGTAGGCAGCCATCTATCTATCTGGAAGAAATCCTCAGGAAGCTTAACAGCTGTCTCCAAGTTAAACGGTAGGAGTAAAAGGCAAAGGTTCAGATGTAAAACAGGTTTCCATGCTATAAATCATAACTTCTCCAAGCAAGACAAATAATAGGAAATAATTATATAAAAGTACTATTAAATGAAAAAAAAATTAAAAATAAATACACATATTACTAAGTTAAGCTCTGCTCTTCACGCATTTCAAAGCTTCCATTGACTACTGTAGTGGCTTGGTAGTGTGACAACTGAAGCCAGGATACAGATGAACTGGGGAATCACTGTCAGCTACTGACGCCCCGCACCTGTGAAATGTAGAGGCCTGGTTCCCTGTAAAAATTTCCATTTCTTGGACTGACAGGCTGTACAGGTTGGACGGAGAGAGGTCCTGGGTTTGGAGGGTCAGATTTGCTGTGGTAAATATTTCTTACTGACAACGATGGAGGGAGGGCTGCAATGAGGTGTTGGAGTGTCCCCTGGCACAAAAATTTGATGCCCAATTAGGTTTAGAAATAGTGACAAAGAGTTGATGCCCAATTAGGTTTAGATAAAGCTCTACTCTGTAAACCTCAATTACCTGTGATGCCTTATGACATTCAGCGTTTACAAAGTATAATTACACAATAGTGTCTGACATTTAACGTCTATGGATAATTTAAAAGACTTCTACTTCAAAAGGGCTGCTCATGAGCAACAGTAATCACTTCAATTAGCTTGGCACCATTACAATGTAACAAGACCGTTTGACTGCCTATTAGAACCAGCCAAGCTCTTCAAGTGTGTTAATTTAGCAGTCATTGCTAATTTCTGGGCTTTGCTGCATTTGCATAGGAAAACATAGCCCTGTTAGCCAGAAAGGGAGTTTCATTCCTGCAGCAACTTCCTATTCTTAGTGAGGTTTTTATGCTGTTGTTGTTTTCAGCCAGAAATATATTTCAAATAGTGAACTATTAAGAGAAAGAGGGGGTTGATTCACCGAGGGTCTTTTTCAGGATCTAGGTCTTAATTATTAATATAGTTTTCAAGTTGTTTTTTTTAAGCTGCTCAAGACAAGAGATCCCTGGATTAAAATAGAAGGGGAAAAAAATTCTCTATCCCTTCCATGACTCCTTTATGCAGTATTAAGGATTTATCCTGGGGGGTCTATGAGGTATCTTCAGGTATTTCCTGGAGTTCATTGAGGCTTTGTTTAAATATACTGGCCAGTCAAGGTCCTCACCATGTATTATGGGGACTGGGACCAGATAGGGTGTTACATTATCAGAGATGCTTCTCTCTTTTCAACCACTTAATATATAGTTTGATATTCTGCAAAAGCAGGAAACCTCTGTAAAGTGGAAGAGTTCTCCGAGGACCAGTTTTATCAGCTTAGTAATTCCCTTTAAACAATTGGGACTAATCAAAGGACCAAAGTGGAAAGAAAAGAGCTATTTGTGCCTCTACTTGAGAATAGGTGGACTGCAATGGCTATGAGAAACCAGCAAAAGCTGAAAGTTCAAATCCTATAAAACAATACTTCCCATTTAAATTCTTTGAAAAAAGACTTTCATAAAACCAAAAACCGACAAGATGAGGGCTAGTCCTCCTCATGAAGAATCTCGGCTCAGATGCTGCAATGCACATGAATATAAATTGAACAACCCATTTATCATTTGGAAGACTTAAGCAGCAAGTGGTCAGCATGTGTAGCCCTGCCATAAACTCAAATGTGTTTTGTCTTTGGCTTAAGGGAAATTTCATGTCATCGCTGCCTTCCATTACAGTGATGTTCATATTTTAAAACACTACCGAGGCATCATTTCTGTAAGGTATTATACATATAGCCTCTACTTATAAAGTTTAGTATTTTTACAATACAGATGGTAAATTAACTGAAATACAATAAAGCAAATACTTACAAGAAAGTTTCTGACAAAGGGATAGCCAAAAGAAGCATCCTCCCCTCATCTAAGTCTAGTGGGGTTTTACTAACTTTACCATAATGACAACAGTAGTCCAAAATATACTTACAACACCTAAATATTACTGAAATCTGGTCTCTTGGATAGTACCAGGGAATTACAGTGGAGGCTAGGCTGAATATGAGCCAAAAATATGCTCTCACCACAAAATAAGACAAACCTCATAGAGACTACATTTGAACTTTGGCCAGCAGTTGGAGGAAAATTATTATACTTTTTCTTTGGCACTGCTAATTTGGCACCAGCAATATTGTGTTCAGCTTTAGTACCTTTTCCTCCATATTTTAAATCAGTGACTATATTTTTAAGAAAGTAATCTTGAAGATAAATGCTGAAGTGACCTAAACCTTTCATCTGTGTATTCCTGGTCTGGAATGCTTACAAATTCCCCCTAATTTTCTCATATGACTTCTTGAACTTCCTGCTCCAAGCTAATGTATATCAAATGTATATCACAAAGTTTTTATAGTAGAAGCTACAAAGATTACAAAAACTGTGAATGAAAGTAATTTAGTTCCCGCAGGCTTCTGTGATGAAAACTTAACCCCTACCACTTTAATGCATCAGTAACCATTCCTTACAGTCAGATGGGAATCACACCACTAATGAGCTAAATACTTGATGACTTGAAGATAGAAGGACCGAAAGGCACATCATTATATTGCTTCTTTTAGAAAATGAGGTGAGTTCAAAATCCTGACCATGTGTTAATAGGAGCAAGCAATTACCTCCATGTGATAATACAGAAATAAGGGGAAGTGTTAGTTAAAATTGCCTTGAAGTGGCCAGGTGGAAAACTCAAGCAGAATTTGGTGAAAGAAGAAGTTTCATGCAACATTTTCCCTTCATATTAATTTACCTCCTCAACCACAGTAAAATGGAGCTCTGTGTGTTTGTACATTTCAAGAAGCTTACATTAATTTCTGTCTTATTTTCAAAGATATCAGGAAAGTTTAACAAAATTCCAAATGCATTACAGGTATAGAGTACATGAAAATTACATAATACCATAATGCAAGTCAAGGAAGATTTGATTTATGGATACCACAACATCTTGACACATGTAATTCTGCCCCAGTATAACATTTTTATCATTTCCCAAAAATGGTAGGCACCAGCAACTCTCAGGACCAGCCTTAAAATACAGTACTAACATAAACTTAGTGCAACATCAGACAGTATTAATCTGGAAATTCCTTCCATATAAAGGAAGTTCTCTGGCTTTCCAGAGCTGGAGAAACTCTTTGTTATTCTACCTTCAGCATCAAAGGTAAGAAAGATATGCAAGCAGAGGAAAAGGGAACATGACTAGATCTCTGCTTGTGCTACAGTGATCCCTTGGCTGACTGCCCAATAAATCCATAAATACGTACAGAGAGCCAGAGCTTTTGTAAATTGTAAAAGATGCCGCCCCTGATCTTGTCTAGGATTAAATAGGAAAGGAATGAAAGCAGACATTTCCTTCCAGTTCTCTAGTGTAACAACAAATACAGCCTGCACAACTTGCAAGGACTACTCTGAAAAATACCACAACCACCAAGAGGATTTCAGACCAAATTTTCAGCCTCCATTTCCTTCATTTATTCTTTTGTAAAGTAATAAAATTCAAAGACAGAAAATACAGAAAAATGAAAAAACATATAATCAGCTTTATTGTAGTTTTCATAGAAACAATCAGACCAATATCTTTCCATTCTTTAATTCACAAAGAAAAAAAAAAAGAGAGAGACAAGTTGATTATGTACATAGGCAGGAAATCAGACTGGTGAATTTATTAAGGAGGAAAGAAAATACCAGCATAAACCTGATTCATCAGCAAAACTTCTATGAGAAAAGGGCACATGACGTATTTGTTCAATATTGGAAAATCTTCTTTAATTTACTCACTCTAACACTCCCTCAAACTTGGATCTTTTATAAGAGACAAGGCTCATCAGAACATCATTTCACAAATTCTTCTATGGCTCTTCTGGTGTTATTTCTTACAATAAACTGGCCAGTATATGATTACTCTTTACAGCACAATTTTCATGGAGTCATATGCTCATTTCAAGGTCATGCTCACTGCGCTCTCCCGAGGTAATTTGTTTGGTGCGGAAGGGGCCTCTGTTTTTCTTGTGGTCCTTGTGTTCACACTACCAGAACCTCATCTCATCTGTGTAGCAGCTTTCTCATTCTGCAGCCATTTCCAGCCTGACTTCTCAAAGCTCTCTGTGGACTTTATGAACTTCTGTCACCTCACCTCTTCCTGGCCTTCAGAAGTGGGTGAACCAGAACAGCCAGAAGGAGTATTCTGACTGGTGCTGCACTATAACACCTGAAAGAGAGCTAAGAAATGTAACTGGACCACAAAAATCTTATGCTTTGTTGAACAGAATGGAAGTGATTTTGATGAATCTCTGTACTCAATGAACTTTTTCCTTCCAGCTCACACCATGGGTGAAGGTGGTTCACTGGATATTATGTTCAAAGCTTTTGCATGTCTTTAAAAATAGGATGCCAAAAGACCAGAGGGACAGGGAGCAAAGGAAGCAAGAAAGCCAAAACACTAGCCACAGCCACAGTAGCAATAGCAGTGTGACCCTGAAAAAACTGACAGAGATCAGGCTTTGGGACTGAACAGTGGCTAGGAAGGTTAGGAAATGGTAAGCAAAGAGCCATAAGGTCCTGCTGTGCAGCTCCTACTCTACTGAGGGAAACAGAACTTTTATGTTCTTTTCAAATATGCGTAGCAATATGTGTAACAAAAGTACCTTATCTACCTGGAGTTTCTCCCATTAGTGTTTTCCCCAAAGACTAACCTTTAGCTATCCAGAAAGCAACCACACTCCAATGTAAATCATCGTATCACTAAAGATTATAGGACAAGCCAAATTCTTCTCTCCCATTTTCATAGGAATGATTTTGCAGGGGAAGACTAACATCCTGGCTGAAATCAAACACCTTTCTCCTGTTACTCTCTCCAGACAACCATTACTTTCTCTTTCTCTTGTTTTTCCTTACTCCTATCACTCCAGCATATAATTGCTGAAGGGGCTCAGGTTTTGGCACTTGAGAGTCCCAGACC
This sequence comes from Dicrurus megarhynchus, assembly GCA_013399195.1. Classification (NCBI taxonomy): domain Eukaryota; kingdom Metazoa; phylum Chordata; class Aves; order Passeriformes; family Dicruridae; genus Dicrurus; species Dicrurus megarhynchus. The sequence continues at coordinate 1,084,475 of VXAD01010615.1, forward strand.
TCCTCTTCAGGACTTTACATGACTTTGCCTCCTAAGGAAACTTTTAATTTTCTCCTCATTGTACCTAATTCCTCATCAAGCCACCAGAACCATCCACACATCTCATACAATACAGTGATCTTACACCAGGTAAGTGGGAGACTATTGTATATTGTATCTAAGGGAAGGAAACAGCAATCCCAATTTTCATCTCTTCTGTTCTCTCCCTAAGGAAAAATAGAGCCATTTCCTTCTGCAGCCAGGGTGTGAAGAGGGGTGGCAACCTAAAACCAACACCCATCCTCGGACTGTCCCCATACACTGCCCTTTTACTTAGTGTTACCTGATGTAACATTTATTCCTCTTGGGCAGGTGACAAACACCGAAGTATTCAGGGGGCCCAGAAACATTTCTGTGAAAAACAGTGCCATATTTCTTATTCTGAGCAGCTGAGCTGTCCCCAGCATGGGGATAAAGAGGAGAGTATTAGGCAATTGGCCCTAGCTGATTGGTTGCTCTAGGGTCATATCTAACACCTGACTGATCTGATAAAATGTGAACTTTTACATCCTTAAAATCAGCACCAAGAATGATGCCAGTGAACAGTGCAGCTAAACCAAATTTTCTGTCTCTCTGTAGATCCATCCTGCACATGGTTATGGGTAGCCCAGTAACAAGTCATGTAGAAGATTCTACCACCATCCTCCTATCCTAAGTCGAAACCACATGACCACAAAATTAAGTAAGTGTGAAACAAAGCCCCTCAACCTGGTAATAGCCAGTGTTAATTTACTGGCTTCCACTCTGTTAAAGCCTTTTCAGCAGCAGACTGGAGAGAAAAGCTGTCTTGTGCTTGCCTGCAGGGGTGTTTTGATGAGCCGAAACTTTATCTACACTGACAAGTCAGTAGTGAGCAAGTGTCAGAGCATTTTTATTCAGATCTCCACCACACCTTTGCAATGCTTCCTGCACCTCTGGGGACTACAACAGGGAAAAAAACCGCAACCCAGATAATAAAACACACTACTCTGACTTTTCCCCCAACTTTGGTTAAAGCTCTAGCAGCCAGAATATACCATCAGATTAGTCAAAATTATATGACCTCCCCCCTCTCAGAAAGAAAGACCTGAAACTAAAGTTCTATACACACCTCAGGAGGTGGGTGAAGGGGATGGTGCTTGTGTGCAAGAGGCAAAGAGGGAGAGAACACAGGCTATGCTGCCACGCCTCTCCAAAAAAAGGAATAATCAAGCAAGGAATAAAAAACATGTGAAGGGAATTGATTTAATTTAATCACCAGAAGTAAGTTGTAAAATCACTTTTTCACTTCATGTCAGATGAAATATTCAATGATTCTCAAGCCCTCTCCTGTTCTTTCAGCTGAGGAGACACAAGGCATCTTTGTCAGCAGAGGCAGCTGCTCAGGAGACTGAGGCAGACCTGCCATCTGTCCACAGCTGATCAGCTCATCCCTGATGCGGGTGAATATGCCCTCAAAGAGTGGGGGAGGTGAAAAATAAATGCACTGGCTTTACACCAAGCAAACCTGAACCACATTTTAAGAGAAAAGACACAGTACGGAGACAGGTACAAAGCTGAGAAGTACTTTACAGTCAGTGAGCAAAAACCTGTAAGAATGAAGTTCCTACCATAAATGGAAGCAATCTCTGCTCCAGTCCTTGTTGAAAGGATTGGCAATTCAAGGGAAACTGACTTAATACAATTGTAATAATTTACCCAAAAAAGGAAAGCACTACCAGAGCAAATCAGTACTTCGTTATATTCCTATTCTTCCAAGCTCATTTTACTTGAGAGAAAAGCAGCACACAATGAGCTCGTTTTTACTTTCTAGCCTTCACTCAAGACAGTTCTTCAGAGACCAACCACATAGCAAATGCTCCTATAATGCGCATCATTTAAGTATCAACGTAAGATGTCCCAGCACATCCAGTAGTCCAGTACATCCTACACGTGTGTTCCAGATAACATGATTTTAGTTTATGTCTCACAACATAAGCCACTGCACACAAGGTAGGATATTTCAAGGGACTTCAAATCCCATAATAAATAGGCATTGTCAAAGTGTTATTTTTAAGTAGTATAAATATATTCCCTATTTCAATATTCTGTTTCCTAAAGATACACAAAATGGTTAAGAACACACTGTACTGCATAACCTACCACATGGTTATTATGAAATCTCAAAAAGTCTCACACAAAAACAAGCTGAATTCCTTTAAAATGTTCCTCATTGTAAATATTAATATATAATCACAGCTAGGGTCCAATCCATCTGTCATGCTATGAGATTGACATTTCATGTGTTAATGCACAGTTTTTTTTGTCTTACGACAATGGTAAGAAATTATAAAATTCTAATTTAACCTAACAACCAAAAAATATTTTTAGTAGCATAGAGTCATATTTAAAATAATACCATTTGTAAAGATGCTCTTACACTAGTTATTCCAGAGGCAAGTGTCTGTCTGAAGCTTCTGTTTGTCTCCCTCCTGGCAGCAAGACCCAGCTTTCTTGCCCCATGTTCTCCACTTGTAAAAATCTGCAATTATACTTTGTCCCTAGCTACGGGTGAAAAAAGAGCTTAGTGCTGTAACCCTCAGTGATGTTTGTCTCTATTGGACAGCTGGTGGTCCTGTTTAAGAAATGCACAGATATCAAGGGTCTCATGCTTGACTAATTAGTTGACTTCAGTGTTGGAGACATCTAAGGATAATCCCTTCCTATATACATATACAAACATACAGAGGGATGAAATCTTCAAGATCACTTGGAAAAGGAAAGGTCTTGGATTCATTCTGGACAATTTCCTTAAAATGTGACTTCAAGGGTAAAAATCAAAAGAGCTGGAAATCAGGTCAGTGCCAAGCTCCTGGGGTCCAGCTGGATGACAAGAATTTAACAGTTTGCTCTCAGGAAACAAGCCAGACCTCACAGCCCAGTAACAGCACTCTGAAGTGGAGGTAGAGCCCTGACCCATCTGAAGCTTGTGTTGACCAGCTGGGTCAGAACACACCATCCAAGTAATGTGTTATCCTGCTCCTGAGTCTTAGCAGCACTAAAAGTAATGTATGTCCTATTCTTTAGTTGTCTAATATTAGAACTGGGAAGTTTTCACGTTAATAATTCTTCTGAAGTATGCACTATCATAAGCTGTTGCAATTCTGAATATTCTTGTTAGCTATCAGTGTCCTACCCTTTTTTCTCATTCATATTAACTTTGGTTTCAACATCATCTTTATAGCAAGGAGTTCACAGTTTTAATTAACACGGTATGAAAAGACATTTCCTTCGCTTTGTTCTGAGCCCATGGTAGAATTCAGCTGTAATGAGTCAACTCTTAACCTGCATTTCCTAAAACACTAGATTTTGTCTTCATTTCTAAATATATAATTCTAGAATCAGCTTCAGACATGTGAATCTCAAATCCAATTCATCCATATTCAATCACTGTAGTCAAGAGACTAAAAGGAAATTCTTTTTCCTCTCTCTGATTTTACCACTCAGGCATTGCTACAAGAAAGACTAGTGGACTTTAGAGTGATTTCCCCTTGGATTTTGTTCCCAGTTTTCCCTTACCACAGCCTTACCCGGGCCAAAAATAAAGATTGAAGTGAAAGTGACATTTTTCCCTGAGTTCAGTCAATCAACTACAGAACAGCTTACGACAAAAGAGATACTATTTGGCTATGTACACAAGACACTATTTATCTCATTAGAGAGGTTTTCTGGTTTAGATCATGCAAGGCAGAAGAAGCAAAGCCAGTACAGCTGCAGGTAAGGATGAGAATTTCCCCCAACTCACATCCCAGCTAACAGCCACAGGTCTGCCCACTTCTATGTGTCTATATGTACAGCGTCTCTAGCTCCAGACTTCCCACTCCCACCAGGTAAAAGCCTTTTAGGCTGGTAGCATTTTTACTACTTTCTTTGCAGCAGTCATACTTTCCTTGCTGTATTCCTGGATTAAGTGTATTTTAGTCAAGAGTGTAGCAGTAAATAAAAACATGAGGATTTTTCTTCTTTCTTTGTGTTTAATCCCACCACTTTCACATGCTGATTCTGGTCACTAAATTACGTGCTACCAAGTCTTGCTGTTTAATCACACCTGGATGTTTCTAGACAGTGTCCTGGACCAGCCACATCTGAAGACTCTCATGTCTGTCAATGAAGAGAAATTTCATTTGACTGACACAGATTGTTAGTAGTATTGGTGTCATTTTAATTACAATATTACATACATTTTATAGGCAGAGATTCTGCCTTACAATGCCTCATCCAGAGCTGAAAATCCTTCAAGAAACTCCACGTGTGTGCATAGGTACAATGTGTGTGCATGTATGCAGTATACACACACACTTAGACAAACACAAGTGAACTTAATTAATAGCCCTGTAACTTCTAAAGGCCACCACAAGCAACAACCTCCTGTCAAAGGCGAAAGAAATACACGGGCACAGAGTAATCCACGTGAGCCAAGAAGAGCACGGTAAGAAAGGTCACAGGAGGAGCAGCCCAAGCGCTGCAGCAGAAGGGAGCCCTGACCTGCTACTGTCTTCTGGACACCCCAGCAAGTGCATCTTGCTGCCTCCAACGATTGTCCAGGGTGAGAGGCACGAAGTGGTTTCTCAAGCACCACAGCAAGCAATATTACCAGCTCTGTTGCACAGACAGAAAATTAACATGCGTGCTCCCCAGCCTGCCCCAGGCGGATAAACCTGCTGCCTGTCAGCTCACATCCTCGTAGGCAGGAGATAGCAGCTGGGGCAGCCGCCAGTACACGCTGCCTGACAGCACCCTCTCCAGAGGCCTGATATTATTACAGACCGCACCTCTCTCTCCACACGCTGAATTAACTTGTTCTGACTGTGTGACAGCTCTGACGACTGCCCGCATGGATGCAAGGAGCCGGGGTCACATGCTGTTGCGTGCATGGCCTGTCACCACTAAAACCAGACAAAACCTTGTCAAGGGAGATAAACTCCTCCAGAGGCAGAGGTAAGCGACTCAACTCATGGCACAGCTTGTGAGGGTTTTGATCAAGTTCAAGGACAGTATCCTCTGACAGGGGAGCTGGGTGTAGGTGGGAAGGCACACATGCGCGCGCTGGAACACACACATGCATGCCCACACATAAAGAAAAAAGCAAAGGCAGACTGGTTCAGCTGATGGAGCACAGGCAGGAATGCTGGTGGGGGCACAGCTTGCTGTCAGCAGTCTCATGATAAAAGGGGCAAAGGAAAAAACTGCCAATTCTCCCTGCAAAATGACATCAAAAGGGAAGAAAAAAAAAGCATGTCCTCCCACTTAGAGGTTCTGGAGTTCTGGATGTGCCCAAAAATTAAGCTAGGGAGCAGAGAAAGTAAGTTTGCAAAGAAAAATGCCCTGTTAAATTTAGCAGTTAGCTTCTGCTGCAGAAGATACCTCTGCTTATGGCACACCTGGCACAGCCTGGTAAACCTAGCTGAAAAATTGCTTTATATTAAACTTTTTTCTTCACCTTTCATCATGAACCTTTATCCTAAACAGGAAGCCCACAGGCGATTGCACTGACAGTACTTTCAAAAAGCTCCTACAGAGTACTCCGTGCTCTGCATCTCAGTGAGCTGTACTCCAAGATAAGGAAAAGAGTGGTAGGGCTAAAAAACCCACCATTTGTTATCTGCTTTTGATTTGTACTACAGAAAATTTCCATTCTACTTGCTCTTCACCCTAAAATACCAAGGAAATGTGTTCACTCCCTGTATTATTTGCCACAAAAATACTAGTTGTCTGAGAGATACAAGGTTTTTTACTATTCAAATGAAAACACTCAGCTTACCAAGCATGTTTGATCAGGATATATGGAAAGCAGTTACTGGAAATAATGTACACTTTGGAAGTCATATTTAGCCCAGATATGGTCTCTCTGCTTCATATTTCTGCCATCACACAAAGAAGCCTCCCTACAGTCTAAATACCTAAGTAAACAGAAGCTTCTACTGCTGTACATTACCAGCATAGCACAAAACAACTGGAATATGCTGCTTTGGCCCACTGACTTTGCTAGCAAAGGGAAAACAGAGGCTTACAATGGGTAGCATATTATTTTACCAAAAAAATTTTCTTTTTATGAGCTCTGCAATCAGAAGTTACTCATGGTAAGGGTGTTAGCACCATCCAGAGTAAATGAAAAATTATTTTACATCTTCATCCCATCAGTAATAAAAAAATAAGTTTAAATGGACACTAACTAACATGTTAAGAAAGCAACCTTTGATGCAATTAGCCTGTAAGTATCAGGGAAGTGTGTCACTTAGAGACTTAGGTTGTAAGAGAAGATTTCTACCTCTTTAGTCCCAGGCCAGCAGTGATCAAATGTTATCCTTTTTTTTTTTTTGCTCCTGTATGAAAAGAGTTGCTGGTCTTATTCCCAAAAAAACATAGGAAAATCAACTCAGTTGGGATACATTCCAGCATTAACAGGTTCCTGACTACAACTCCCACCTAGAAGCAATGACAGTGGTGTTGGGGTCAATGAAATTAGAAAGCCACACAGTGGGATGGCACAGGTTTACTTTGCTTTTGTCTGGGCCATAGTCTTTTCTGCAAACCTCCAAAATAAGAAAATTTTCAAAGCTTTATAGTCCATAATATATCAAAATATCATTGAGCAAGTAGTAAGCCACTTTTTGTTTATTGTTAAAACCATATTTGGCAACAGAAACCTTGTACTTTTTTGAAATTAGTGGAATGTTTCTTTGCCAGTTGGTGGTTTTTTAAAAGCTTAGCATGTGAGGAAGCAAACTAACATCAGTGTCCATTTGCACAGAACCACCTGGAGTAAAATATTTTCAGGGTAATACTGAAGATAGTATAGTACAGGCACTCCTAACAGCAACAAGTATGAACCAAAATCAGACACAAAGATCCCAAAGACCTGAAGGGTTTTTTTTTTCTGTTGGAGATCTATATGTGTTATCTTACAGAGGGATCTTAAGGGAACAATCCCGTGCTCCTTAGCAAGCAGCAGCCTCAGGCTAATGGCTAGCCATAACTTAGAATGAAAGAAAAGAAAATGAGAATTAAACTACTTTTTTTTTGTCTATTCATTCTATTCATTCACAGGAAGCCTGTGATTTTCAGAGGAAAGTCTGATGAGCAGTGAGTCAAGAATTCCAGAAGTGGAGGATCCTGTCAGCATAATTTTTTTTCACTTCTTTTTCCAGGTGTTTTGTTCCATAGGCTTAATGAATTGTCTTTCATATTTTTGAGTCATCTCTCATTCATCATGCCTATCCAACAGAAAAACCATCATTTTCCATTGACCTCTTCGATTTTGACAATCTTCAGACTTCTTCTAGAGTATAATATTCCTTTTTATTTTGAGAGAAAAAAATAATCAAGGTTATGTTCCTTAGGATCATGTAATGAAAATTCTTTAAAGCATGGGAACACAAACATATCTGGCTGAGAACAGTGTAACCAAAACCAACTCACTAACTTTTTCTGACAGTTTATCAATTTGAAATAATCATGATACTCCTGATCTTTATTTAGTACTGAGGTGGTACAGAGTGTCTGGTCTGTAGGAGAGGGTTTAGCACATCATTTATCATACAAATAGGAGAGGTTTAGCACATCACGTTTCATACAGGGAGACTTGTTCTCAGAGATATACATCTTTTTCATCTCTCCTAGTCCGTAGTTGGGGATTGCTCTCTCCTACACTTCAGATTCAAAAATAACTTGAGATTTGACCCACCAAGGGAACGGTCTCCCTGTCACCAAACAGTGACTAATTATCAGATTATCGTTATCTTTAATTGCCAACTATCAATAAAGTAACTACAATAAATAATAATAAATAAATATGCACAGTAAAATACTGTACAGCCTTAATGTCTAATGCTGAAACTTTGACAGAACTCTGATCAGACACTTTCTCTCACCTACCAAGGTTTGCAGATAGAATATACCTCTTGCTTTTTAGTGTTTGCAACTTTAGAGGCTGTTGACTGAAGCAACTGAGAACCGCTGTAGCAATTGTACCAATGCAACACATTGTCTGTGAACTGAAGCATTGTATGTTAGCCTCCTAACAGGACATTGTTAGCACATGATAATGACAGTTCAGTGCATTATAAACATCAGCTTCTTATTCCTAACTCCCAAGAAGCTGGTACACAAATACATTGCAAAAGAAATCAATCACTCAAAAGAAAAAAAATTCTGAAAGAATATGCCACTTCTGGATGCCAGTGACAGGAGTAATACTATCCAGATTCTCCACTTTTAACTGGGGGCTAGTGCAGCTCTCCTAGAATATGACTGCTCCTCACAGCTTGAGGAATGAAAAATCCCAATTCCATTTTCATTTCCATTTCTCATTGCACTGCTTCTGGCTGAGATGGAGTTCATTTTCTTCAGAGCAGCCCAGAAAGTGCTGCATTTCTGATTTGTGCTGAAAACGGTCCTGATAACACACCAATGCTTCGCGCAGTGCCGAGGCTTTCTCTGCTTCTCATCCTCCCTGTGCCTTCCAAGTGAGCAAGATTGGGATGGGCAGGTGGCTGGGAGGGCACACAGACGGCCCAGCTGACCCCAGCTGGACAAGGAGATGCCCCATGGTGCTCAGCAAGAACAGTTCCAGGAGGGAGGCAGAAGGAACAGCTGGCCTTAGGGCATCTGTGTTCCCAAGGCAAGGTGTGCTGAGGCCCTGCTTCCTGGGGAGCGGCCGGGCACCTGCTTGCCCAGGGGAATCCCTTGTCCTGCCTTGCCTGCACGTGCAGCTTTCGCTTCACTGCTTAAACTGCCTGTGCCTTCACTCACGAGTCTTCTCCCTTTCCTTGTATTTCATTCCTACCTGGCAGGGGAGGGGAGTGACGGAGTGGCTGGAGTGTTTGCTCGGCTGATGGCTGGAGCCAACCCACCAAATGTGTACATATGTCCTCTTTCTTTTCAGCAGAAGTTCCTAATAACTGTGGAAATCACTTAGAACAAATCAAAGATAATCATTATGGTTCCAGTGTATTATTCTGCATCTCTTTTAAAACCTGTATATATGTAGTGGAACTCTGAACACATACTGTTTCTCACAGTCAGAAATATTTCTCACAGACTGGAGTGGACACCTTTTTCTTAATAGTTTTTTGGGGGTTTTTTTAATTCAAATATCATAGTATGAATTATCATCCAGAAATGTCATCAATAAGGCAAATTATGTTCTTGGCACTGGACACAGGAAATGGAAAGTTTATTGCATTGTATCTTTCTATCTGAGTCCCGGAAGAGTTCATAGGAAATGTGGAGAAGGTACCATAGTTAATTTTTATGTTTATCCTAGTTTCTAGCATGAGGGAAGGCATCCCAGACATGGAACCTACCCAAAATGCTGCTGTTCTGCTTCTATGTCCACATAACCCTCAGCCTTTGCTTTGATTTCGTGAACATATTTCGTAACATGGCTTCCACATCCAACCATATTTATTTTGCAAATAAATTTCATATAAAATTTCTTTTCTTAATACTGCAATATTCACCTCATCCAGGTAATGGTACACAATTACACAACCACAATTACACTGTTAGGATTGTAATCAATGTAGAATGTAAATGCTTTAATTGGGATTTGAGGTATTACTTCGAACCTGGCAAGTGGGGCCATCTCTACATGAGGTGTTACTGCAGAGCAAGAGTGGGCTGCTGTGCCTCAGCTGATCACCATGGACATCCCTCTGTGACAGTTTCAGAGAGGATAGAGTAGTACTTGATACAGGCTAAAGTTCTTCTTCTTGCTGTTCTGGACAGTTGCATCCTGACTTAGCCAGAAAATGTCCTAGAGCTGCTAAAAGAGGGCAAATAAGACTAGTAGTTAGTGTACCTACTTGGTTGTTTGCATCTTCCCATATATCAAACCTCTGGGTTATGTTACACTGTTAACTTGTTTCAAATCTTCTGACCCAAAAGGGTGTTTCCCAGGTGCCCTGTTAAAAGAACATTGTAAGATTCTTGCTGCTCTGGTTCCACGGTGTGTTTCATTTCATCTGGGGAAGGGCAATCTCACCAAGGGTTAATTCTCTTCGTTATCTCAGTGAGCCATAACCTGAAAACCACTGCCAGGGTGTCCACAGCTGCAGTATCTCGGCAAGAATTCTTTTTCAGCATATTTGCAGTATGAACACTTTGTGTGGTAATATATGACCACTGTGTTGTCATCTGCACTAACCTAATCAATATGGATGTACTTCATATTCAAGTTCATTTTGTAATTGTACTTGCCAACACATGGTTTTATGAACGTAGACTATAAAGCAATTAAGAAACAAAATAATACTGCTGACATTTTTACTCATACTAAAGACTCCTAAACATCTATGTTTCATTGGATTATGTTACAAGCTTACATATTTCAGGGTTCCCAGAAGGACACATGAATCTAAAAAAATGCCATAATTTAATTATCCCTATTAACAAAATTCTCTAGACTTCAATCACCGTGGAGCTTTATGGTGAACTTCTGAACATCAAAATTTCTTTTGCACAGCCGAGCTTTTTTCAGGATCTGGCCTTGATGAGACTCATTTCAATATATTAGGCTGAGATAAGGTATGAGAATTTTAGTTCATTAAAAAAGGAAGTGTATTGAAAAATAAAGTAATTGTTACACCATTGAATGCTGGCATAAAGAATCCCTAGTATGAAATATGTAAGTTTGCTCTTGTTATAAACAGCTATAGAAAAATACCACAATGTCCAAGTGAACTTAATATTTGGTGGCATCCAAGCTATTTGAGGCTCAATAAGTATGAGTGCAAACTTAGTAAAATAAAATAAATGGTCATCGTGGTTTAAGCCCAGCTGGAGATTAAGCACCATGCAGCCACATGCTCAGACTCCCTGTATCCCCACACACCCCAGTGGAATGGGAAAAAGAGTTGAAGTAAAACTTGCATTTTGAGCTAAGGGCAGTTTAATAATTGAAAAGAAAGTAAAATAGAATAATAACAGTAAATTATAATCATGATTATAATAAAAAATAAATAAAAAAGTGACACACAATGCAGTTGCTCACCACCCACTGACTGATGCCAGACCCTACTTCCCAAACTCAGATCAGCCCTCCTATCCAGGTAACTCCCCCAGTGTACATTCTGGGCCTGACAATCTATGGTGTGGAATTTGTCTTTGGGGAGGTCGGGCCACCTGTCCCAGCTGTGCTCCCTCCCAGTTTCTTTTGTGTATGTCCTCACTGGCAGAGCACAAGGAAAAAAGGGTCCTTGACTCAGGATAAACACAGCTTAGCAAAACCCAAAACACCAGTGTGTTATCAATACCATTCTCATTCCGAATCATTTCTAATCCAAAACACAGCACTGTAGCAGCTGCTGAGAAGAAATTAACTCTACCCTGGCTGAGACCAGACTAACAATTAAACAATTCCAGTAGTGTTTTATGTTTATGAAATGAGACCTTTCCTGTCTTCCAAAAAGAAGAGAGAAGAAAAGCTAACAATAATGCACGCACATACACAAACACCTCCTACTTCAAAACAGAGATATATGCCAGTATTACATTCGTATCTGTACAGAGTATTCAGTTTTCCACCAATTTCAAGATAGAAGATAGGAAAAAGCTCTCTAATAAATACCTTTTACAAAAAGAAGACAGGAGAGTTCTGCTCATTTTCATAGTAATCGTATTTCCAGAGCCTTACACTGCTTAAGTTGTTTTGAAGCTGTATATCACAGTCAGCAGCAAAGTCCCCCGTCCTCCTGCACTTACACTATTATGCATGTGCAATTCATAAAATATTTACATGTGTTGCCTCTTTTTTTGTTTTGTAAAGCAAACTAACTATAAACCATAAATTTCCTCAACAGCATGTGTATGCAGAAACACATATGTCAGGTAGGGTAATTAGTTTATCTTTTATCACCTTGTTAGTAAATTAGGGGCCCTCTCATTACATCTTGATTGTGTCTGAAATTATCTGATACCAAATGTTGCTTCCACCATCTTTCCACTACTTTTCTTCTCTTTTTGTTCTCTTCTTGTCTGCTCTCCTTCTTTCCTTAGCTTTTTAATAGCTTATAACCATTCCCTGTTGCATACTGGCTGAGAAAGCTCTTTCAAGTCCCTGGTGCAAATCAATAAGTTATAGTGATTCATAAAAATAAGACTGTCATCATTATTGTTCAATTATTGCTGTGTCTGAGGAAAGATTCTTCAAGTGCTGGAGGTGTCTTCACTAATATTTATAATCTGCACTGTACAGTGTTAATGAATGAGTGGGTGTACATTCTGCTGAAATGCAGTGGTATTTGATTTATAATAAGTCCAGGTCTGATTGTTAAAGCTAAATCCATTAAACTGTCTCTTAGATCTGCCTTAATGTACTTCCCTGCATACAATAGAGTTTAAACATTACTTAGCTTTTCATTATTGGTTGAATATTTGTCTTTATTAGATCATTCTATGATAAATGGGACTTGGGATATTTTGAAAAATAGCAGTTTATTAAAGCTTTGCTTGTCAGAAAAAAAATATCTAAAAAAATTATCAGCGTGTTTGCTAAGAAATTATCAGTTGATGCTAAAAGTGTAAGAAGAAATTCAAAATATTAATCCCTAGTTCATAAAACCAAGATGCTCAACGAAGAAATTCACATTTCATCTTGGGGAAAAGAAATTCACACACAGTTTTCATTTGGAAGGAAAAAATACACTTTGTTTACCTAAGCTGTCACTTTCTAAGTGTCTCCAAGGGGGGAGTTTTTTTCTCTATCTCAAAATTTCTCTCTCCTTAAAAAAAAAAAAAAAAAAAAAGCCGTTAAATGAAAGTGTAAATGGGAAAGACAGGGTAGGGAGAACATGCAGAACATGTAGGAAATCATCAGCTTCCAGCTCTGGTTAGGCATTTCTGTGAAGGCCATTGAGTATTAAACACACAGACTGACTACAGCATTTCTTCTCATCTACAAGAGTTTTCCATTCACAGTACGCACAAAGCCAGCCCAGGACTGACAAGTCAGTCCGGGTTGTATTTCCGATACTATTTCCATGCAACACTTCTATTTTTCTTACCTGTTGTTGACTACAATCAGAGAGAGTTTCTCCGTCACTATTCATCTGTTCTTTTCAACTCATTTTGCTCAGGAAGTAAAGCCTCAGTAAAGCCTTGTAGGCTTGATTTTATCTTAAGAGGAGTGGTCAGCCATTTCATAGAATGCAGCTCATTTACAAGTAGATAATCCTTCGTTTTTGGTGCAGGAGACAGTAAACAACGTAACTTCTCTCCTTATATTCCCTCTGTTCTTCTAGACACATATTTAACTTCTAAAATTTCTCTCAAGCCAGTAGTGCCATCCTCTTCTCAAACATCCCTGGGCTCTGATATTCTAGCCCTCTCCTCTCCCCCCTGCATTTTCTTCTCTAAACTCATATTGCAGAGCTTCTTCACCAACTACCAAACACCAGTTTTGTACAGGGGGCTGGGGAGTTGTGCATAGTTATACGTTATTACCTGCCTGCCACATGCATTAAATAAATTAATTTCACAATCTAGTACTGTCACTTCATCTTTCTAAGGGTTCACAAAACCCACCTAGTATGTGGAACACTAGAGCTAAAAATTGTCGGTCTCTGAGGATAGAGTCAGACTGGAAGTCCCATGCATGTGACAAACCCTGGACAGATGTCAAAGGGCAGCTCCTGTGCCTCGGAAAGGACAAGACTCTCAAGCAATTTTTACATTGTCCCTCTCTTGGAACTCTGTCCAGAAATGCAGTATAGATCCAAGTGTATATACAGTTCTAAATTATTACAACATATTTGGAGAAGATTATTTTTTTATTAAGTTTTCAAAATTTCATTCTTCTGTATTCTTATATTCTGATCTCTTTGGAGCCCCAAAACTGAATGCAGTTTTCCACAAATGGTCCTGTCAGCACAGACAGCCTGGGTTTTTTGCCTGTGTAACTCTGGACTTGGCCAACATGGAAATATGTCACTTTGGACTGGCAAAAACCTTTGGATATATTTGAACCCATTTTTTCCTAAGGCTAGGAGGGAATTTCCTTTAAATCAGTACCTTAAAGTTGGTTGGGATATAAAGGGCTATGAAATTATTTGTCTTTCTTGCTATAAAGAGATTTTCCATTCTTTTAGTGTATTTCCTTCCCTAGGTCTGACAAAATCAGACCACCTTCAGAGAGGGCACTGGTTTCCCTAGCTGGAGCAGGCTTTGCTGGCTCCCAGAACTAGCAGGTAAAAGGAATTTCCAAGTGATACAGGTTGTTTATTACAAGCACAAGAGGCTACTTGCAGATGAATATTGGTTCTTGATAGTACCATGAACCCTTCTGTAATCTGTCTCCCAGAGAAGACTGCAAATTCTGCAAAACATTGTGGTGTCTGCTTAGTGGCAACTTAGTGGACAGAACTGATAATTGAATGTAGGTTACTGAAGATCATTTCTGGTCACAAAAATGGTATATGTTAGAATCTGAAAGTGTCAGAAAATCCCATTAAAACATCATGCCTTCATAATTAATAACCCTGAGACCTGCTGGTGTACTTTTCTTCTGATTCACTTTTTTGATAGAGGTTGCAGAAATACTGGTCACATAAGCTAAATAATATAGGTCTCTAGAAGAACATGTACAGAAATCTACAAACATGTTGTGATACTTTTTTTCATTGTTTTTGATTTTATCTCAGCATTTTCAGAGTTTTAGACTAAACAATGAAAATAAAATAGAAAAAGGTAAAAAAAACACTTCATCTCCTACTGGGTTCCAAGGCAGGTTATAATTTTAGTTGTTGTTGTTGTTTTTTTGGTTTTTTGGGGGTTTTTTTTGTTACAAAGAATGATATTTTCTGGGCTCTTAGGAGTGAGGGGAGAAGGAATATATAATGTCCATATTATACAAAAAACACAGTAGATGCTGTCTTTGGACTTTTGGGAGCACAACCATTTCCACCCTGTGTTTGCCTGGCGAGGTTTTAGTACTGGGAGGGGCTACAGGGGTATCTTCTGTGAGAAGCTGACAGAAGCTTCCCCCATATTGGTCAGAGCTAAAGCCAGATGGCTCCAGGATGGACCTGCTGCTGGCCAAGGCCAAGCCCATTAATGACAGAGGTAGTACCTCTAGAGGAACATATCTGAGAGAGGGGAAAAAACTTGCTATGCAGCAGTAGTCAAAAGAGCGAGAATATGTGAGCGCAACGACTCTAGACACTCAGGTCAGTGCAGAAGGAGGGGCTGGAGGTGCTCCAGGTGCTGGAGCTGAGATTTCCCTGCAGCTGTGGAGCAGCCTATGGAGGTCCATGGGGTGCACAAATCCACTTGCAACCCCTGGAGAACCCCACACAGGAGCAGGGGAATGGAAGCTGTGACACCATGAGAAGGCCATGCTGAAGCAAGGGAAAAACGTGAGGAGTCCTCCCATTGAGGAGGAAGGAGCAGCAGAGGCAATGTGTGATGAACTGACCACAAACACCGTTATCTGTCCCCCTGTGCTGCTAGGAGGAAGGAGGTGAAGAACTCAGCGGTGAAGTTGAGCCCAGGAAGAAGGGAGGAGTGGGAAAAGGGTGTTTTATTTCTCATTACCCTACTCTGACTTGATTGGTAATAAATTGAAATTTTTTCCCCACATTTGTTTCGCCCATGACAGTAATTGCTGAGTGATCTCTCCCTATTCTTACCCCTATCCATGAGCCTTTTGTTGTATTTTCTCTCCCCTGCCCAGTGGAGGAGGGGAGAGATAGAGCCATTTTGGTGTGCACCTAGTGTTCAGATGGGGGTAAACCACCACACATTGCTAGCTCTGATGGCTGACTTCCTGCATCTTGTTTGTCAGTAGTTAGCACAGAAACTTCACAGCAAATGTGCCAGGGGATTTTGGTGTTCCCATGGCATATTTTTGCCCTGCTGAACCTGCTCCACATGCCAGATCAGCCTTGCTTAGGTAGTCATTAGATTTCATGGCCACCCCAGCCTACCCGAATTTACCAGATTATCTGTTAATGGACATGTGCCTCGGAAGGCCTCCTCTGAGCAGAGCCCAGATTTTAGAGTGCCACAATTCCATCCTAATTCCCAGTTTTAGGATTATTACTGTGCCTGCTAAAAAGCAGAGGTAGCTGTATGTATCCTCTTTCAGACAAACGGATAGCCAGTGCCTAGTGTGAGAAAAATCAGGTATGTCTTATTACAAGATGTGTGATAGCACTTCTTAAACAAATTATACCTTTATGAAATTAACTTCTTATTACTAGCAATAATTTAGATCTGTTTGCAGTACTGTGAATAGAGAAAAGTGAAAGCACAGATGTCAAGAACTAAAATCCAAGCCAAAAAATTATATAAAACCTGTACTACTCTCTCACCCTTATATAAGATTCCTCTAAGGGAATGTCAAGATTCATTAATGAGACAGTAGAAGAAACTTGTTATGACAAGGTATTTTGCCCACAATTAACTTGCACAGGGAGCCGTGTTTGACTTTGGCTGTGCTAATCCCCGGAGAGGTCATGGATTGCCCATCCCTGGAGGTGTTCCAGGCCAGGTTGAATGGGGCTCCGAATGGGGCTTCCACCAGCCTGGTCTGGTGGAAGATGTCACTGCCAATGGAGCTAGATGATCTTTAAGGTCCCTTCCAACTGTAACCGTTCTATGATTCTATGATCCCATGAATTTGCAGTTATCAATCTGCTGCTCCCACCTCGTGTGCTTCTATAAGGTCCTTTAATGTCATGAGCATAAACACGCTGGTGCTTCCGCATCTGGGAGATGTTAAAAAAAGGAAACATCTTTCTGTTAGGTATGCACTTTCTAGCTGAACACACATTTGCCATCTTATGGCTTGATCCGGTTTCCAGTGAAGGTAACAGTCTTTCCATTTCAGTGGTAGGCAGAAGTTTAATTATCTTTCTATGGAAAAGAAAGCACTCAGGCCTAGTGAGTAATAGGAATACCTCATACTTCTGTTGCCCTAGAACTCCCGCTACAGTAAATTGCCACAATTTGTGTTTCCCCATGGTAAAACTCTGCAGAGCATAGTAGTTTTCTTTGCTTGGTGTCACTGTGCACCTTTAGGGTCTGGACATAACCCAGAGGTAAGTATGTTATTAAAAAAATACTACAGATAAGAAACAATAGGCCAGCAAACTATCCCATTAAAAGACCGATGATGTATTCTGGAAGCCAAGCTTTTGGTGACACATGTGCTTGTTGTAGCTGAATAACTATTTATAATTCATCATTTTGGTAAAAAGAAGGAAGGTTTAATTTGCACTAGAGTTGCACTTCTCAATTTGGGCAAGAAAAAATTAGTGATTAACATATTAAAGAGCACAAACAAACACAGAGGACATGCCAGACTTTGAGAAATAAATGAACTGTGCCAGTATGTAGTATTTATCATCTTTAAAAAGAAACATGTATTCTAGGGGGAAAAAAGCAGTAATATATTTTTCCTAGTATATATTTCTCCTGTGCAGAGTTGAAGACAAAAAAGGAGCCCTCAAGAATATATCCTTTCTCAACAGATACCATATTATGATAAAAATTTAGAAATCGGGTCCTGACGGAGGGAACAACTGGCAAAGAGTAACTGTCTAATTGGGAATTATGTTCTGCAGAGACTCCTTGAGAAAGAGAAGCAGGACTTGATCCAACATTTCCCATCATGAACTTGCCAGTAAATCAACAATTTCCTGAATGGCTGGCTTTCTTTTTGCTGAATTCAGTCCCACAGATCCAAGAGCTTTCATGGATAATTCAATCCTAAATATGCATAGGGACAAACTTCCTCATGTAGGCTGTGAATAGCACCATCAAGTCAGTGTGACCAGTACATGAGTCCCTTAGATAGTATTATTTAATTTTCATCGTAGGCCTGGAGTCTTCTGTAACTTGGTAAGGAAAACAGGTAGCCTGACACCAAAAGTCATTTCTGGATATATATACAGTCACTTTGCTTGAAGCAATGTTTTATCAGTGTTGTATACTGTCCTTATACACTGCTTTAATAATTTAGTGTGTTGTGCATTAGATTGGGAAAATACTCATTAAAAGTGTCTACAAGTATTACATCCAAGTCTGAAAAAGAGATCTGAATTTACATTCCCTATGTGTTAGTTTCTTGCACAGCATCTAACAAATAGGCATAGCTCTATTCTCCCTTATATTTTATCTTGGTGTAACTTAGCTAATTTAATTTCCTAATGGAATGTCTGTTAGTATGCGTATAGTGTTAAACATTAACTTTTCCTCAGAGGTATGGAATGAGTTACAGCAAGAGACCAGACTCACTGAAACAGTAAGCCCTAGGGACATATGGGACAACACCTGCAAAAACATACAGATTTCTAGCTCCTGCCAGGTCACTGAATCTCAGTGTCTTTGCTGGCCATTTAAGCATTTCTATGTTTTGGTGCCACATCAGCTGCAAGAACACACAAACTTTCACAGTGATCAACTAAGCTGTCTTAGCCCACTTCCTGTAAAAGCTGTCCCAGTAACAGTATACATACATGCTTGCATACACCCAGAGACTTCTCTGTGTGTATCTGTGTGTGTGCATAAATATATACATATGCTGAAGTGTCAAAATACAGCTCGATGTGCCTACCTGTTACTTCTCATAATCTTCACCTATGATACCCTGCATGCATGAGACACAAGACTGACATGGATAGAAGACAGTAAGGCTTAATTTTTAAAAAGTTCCATCTGTGATTAATATTGCATCCAAAATGATAAAAGTTCGCATGGTTCCTCTATCTAGTGAAGTTATTGGCAGGACTATTCACAGAGTACAATATTTTAAGAAAATAGTGCACTGAATTTGCAGTGAACTGACTCAAAACTTGTAGAGAAAGCCCTGCTCCCAGAAGTCTACCATCCTCCCAGCCAATTCACCACTTTTCATAGTATGGCCATGAGATGTTGCACGTGCTTTGAATATATTCTGTATTATGCTCCCCACCACCCCACACGAAAAAAAAAGACAGTAAAAGGAAGAAATAAAACAGCTGCCATTAACTTATGGTTGACCACAAAGTTGAAGCAAAATGTTGAAACCATAAGGTGCTTCTGGATGTCTGTGGTATATGACAGAGGTTTGACAGGCAACCCCTACAAATGTCAGGCCCCCAAAGCAATGAAGCAGAAAATAAAAGTGCTCCCAAACACGTTTAAAATGATTCATCTCACTGTTTCACTTTGAAACGAGGAACAAAAATGGAAGCATTCCTATTCCCTATTGAAAGTAATCACAGTTTTATTTCCTGCAGTATTTACATAGGGAGAGCTGTTTATTTAGAATCCTTGGTGATAAGGACACGGCAAGCTCATAACTTATTATATATTCTCTTTTCATTTTGTCTTTTTTGGGGCTAGAATTATGTATATTTTATGATAACCCAAAATGACTTATACATAAAAAATACAGACTTTAAAGATAAAAAGGATTAGTAGCAGGTAATGCATTTTCCATGAGTGGCTATAGGGCTCTCAGTTCGAGAATGTACAGGCTGCATACAAATGAATTGATAAAAGTCTGAGGCTGCGGATGGGTAGAAAGGCTCATGCTTTGCTGGAGATGATTCTTAAAGTTACAATAAATCAGACAGACAGTGTCGGCCTTTGAGGATAAACCTGTGATGGCTTGTTGTGCCTCTTTGAATCGCCTCAGAGGCCCAGGGACTAAAAAGTGCCTAGATGTCACATTAAATCTACCGGGAGGATGGAGCACTTCAAAGAGGAACGCAATCAGATCTGATGGAAAATACATTTTCTGAAAGCTACTGACAAAAAAGTAATCTTTGATGTGGATGTTGAATAACAATTGATATTGTCTTTCCTGACATTTTTCATTATTGCTGTCTTATACAGCCTACTTCATGTATTAAAGCAATATTAACTGTTTGACAGGGACAAATCCTCAAACTATCACATAAGCAATTGTTTCTGAATTGTCTTAGCCCACTGCCTGTAAAAGCTGTCCCAATAACTGCTTTTAAATATGATGGTATACTCCTTTCCTTGACTACCTAGACAGTGTCTGAGCCTTGGTATAATACAATAGATTCTAGGGGATATTAAAAATGGTTAGGGGGTTATGAGGTGTCATTTGATTATAAGTAAGGTGCAGCAGTGTTTTCTGAAGGTGACTTTTAATGAGAGAGGTCTATAAAAATTTAGTCCTTATTATTCCCGCTCTACCATACACATTCATAGCAAGTATATCTACTCAGAAATTTTCAATCTCCTACAATTCTTGCAGCTTAAAAGAAGAAAAAAATAAATGTACAGGAGATACTTGTTATTTATGCAAAGAAATAAAGAACTCTGTAGCTGTACAAAATGCTATAAATATAATGCAGATAAATCACCCAGTTTTTACTGGAGAGAAATTCATGCAGATCTAAAGACTACATGTAATTTCAAAGGGCTGGATCCCTCCTGAGGTTTGATGTCTTAACTCCTTACTATAACAATGTGCTGCTTTACCAAAAATCTCTATAAATCTAGAGCCCCTAATTCCTAGATGACCTCGAGCTACTGACTAGGTAGATGGAAAGGCAGCTGTAGCTCTAATCAAGCTGGTACACAGGGGTTAACTGCACTAGCACCAGGGAAAGGCTTCTGCACAGCAACCCGAAACCTGAGAGTAAATTGCAACAGTGAGGTAATCTACTGCTCTCAGGCTCTCACAAGATACTGGCATTTCTGTTGCACCACAAAATAGTGAAGCTGTGGATGTCCCTGTTTACTTCCAATTTTCTTGACAGTCTTCAGTTTTTCACATACCTGGAGGGTGGCTTCACCAGCTTTTCCTCCCTTATCATGACTACCAGTATCAGAGCCACCACCTGCAATCACTCACTTGTTTCAGATGATTAATTCTTTTTATGGAAGGGTCCCATGGTAAGGTTTTCTGCAGAGTCCCTCCCCAGGGAAAATGCTTAACGGTTTACAGTTAACCTGTTGTATGGCATGAACAGAAAACAGAATAGTGTCTTAAGAGGATCCATAGAGAAATTGAAAGGATATCTCTAGCAGGAGGGGGTAAGCAGCATCACTGTCCAGCTGCATAGTGCACAAGTGTAATGCATTAAAAATTTTAATTAAGCAGGAGAATTGGATAGAGAGAGTTCAGCTACACCTCTTTCTGCTACACAAAAACACACTTCTGTTGCCCTCTGACAGGGAGGGCAGCTTTCATTTGCCACTCTTCTGCATCACACTTTGCCTTGCTGGTGTGTGCGCTCTGGAAGGCAGTCATTCCCAGGAGGATGAGGATAAGTCATGCTGCCACTAACATTTCTGCCAAAGCCTAGGTGATGCGTGGCTGGTGCAGAGTTGTCAGATTCCCTGGGGCCAAACATTCAGACATACTTTGTTTCTGCCCAGAAGGCAGTTGCTGTCTTCTCATGAATCAGACACAATGAAACCTTCTTCTCTTGGATGACTTGCAATTGATGAATGACTCTACTCCCACCCTCTAAATAAATAAATAAAAACGAAAAAAGACATCAGTGACATTCTCAGCAGCTTCAAAGGTTATCCTCTCTTATCTCCCAAGTCCGACTGTTGCTTTATTATTTCAGAGTTGGCTGAGGCCAAAAACATCCTGTATATACTTCAATCTGAAGTTCTCATTGGCCCCTTTAGGACTCAAGCTCCTTGACACTTCAGTTCCACCAGGAGGGATTTCTTTCCTTTCATGCTCTCCATTGCTTTATCCCTGGTGGGAACTCATCCACTCCCAGGTTTCCTAACACCTTTCTTCTGAGTTATTGAAATGAGGCTGCTTGGCCAGCTGAAACTTCTTTGAAGTCTGGGAATACTTCAGATGTCAAGTCATGAAATTTCCTCTCTCTTTACTTAAGACTGCTGCCTGTGTTTGTAAAAATCCATGAACTACTAACCATTAAAGCCCCATACACAGTGAACTCCTGGCACTAATTTTGTAATCCTACAGTAAATGGGGGAAAGAAAGCCACAGAAATTACTCTGTGGAAATACTAGAAGGATAATTGTTGTTGAGGGATGGGAAAATAAAGACCCATTAGCTGGCAAAAGATGTGTAAAAAGCTTTTAGTTTTGCTTTTATGTTATTGAGGTCAAACTAACAATACTCCCTCTGCACAGTTCATGGTTTGACAATAGAGGAGGTCTGGCTAGCACCACATCAGAAATACTGCAGCCACATGTTATAAAGTAGCCAGCCACTAAGAACTCACACCACTGCTTCACATTTGTCCACAGTTTCCTGATGGATTTTTACTGGGCATGCAGGCTTTACAACAGATACGCCACTGCCTGTCTGCCTACAGCCAGCAGACATTTCATCCCACGTACTCTGACGCTGACAGAAGCACTGGCACATGCCCTCACGTCACTTGTGCTGCTGCTCAGTCTGGCAGGGATCTGGCAGCACACAGTTCTGACACTAAACATGGGGCAGCCGCCACTTCCCTTGCTGGTTTGGGGCCTAATTATATAAAGCACAAAAACAGAGTGCACAACTGCTAAGTTCCATAAATCGTAAGGAGCGATCAGCAGGTCAGTGTGTGAAAGAAATACAGTTTTGCACTAATGAGGACAAAGCAGTTGTGAGACAGCTGATTTCCAAGGCAAGCAGCCAGAGTGGCTGTCTGGGGCTCCAGGCTCATGGCGACCCTTTCAAAGACAAATTTTGGCTACATTAAAGGGTCAGGAAAAGGAGGAAGAGGGGAAGGATCCAAGTTGTGAATCCTTCCCATGGTTTCCATAGGCAGCCTGCTGGGTAGCCAGCATTCAACACAGCCTCAGTACAGAAACTACTATGATTCAACCCAGCTCCATGTGGAAACCACAGTCCTCTACTACAGCTGATCATTTTCACATACAAAAAGAATGGGAGTGTCATGATATCTTAGCGGCTTTGAATCACTGCTGCCAGAGAGGAGGAGCCCAAATACAGCACTTCATTTTGCTCATGCACTTGCTCAGCTTCTGCACACACACTTCTGCATATTGAGCTGGGCTTAGAGATTCACAGCTTTCCTGAGTAGATCTGTGAAAGGATGCAAATTGCTCCATAATTACTCAGATGCCTTATAGAGGCCTGTGCACTCCATGTCCAATTTATAACCAATCAGCCCTGTACAACAAGCACCTCCACGTACAATAACAGCTGATTCTGTCTGGCTCTCAATTCTTAGAAGTTACAGCCCCGCAGGATGTAACAAGACAGTTTTATAAAGCTGTGCAAGTAAAAAGAATCATCAAGGTCACCATTTTCAAAAGCACCCAGAGCTGAAATGAAAGGCTAAGCAGATGGTGTGTGGCACAGAGTCAAACCTCTCCTAGCTATGGTCCGTTTTTTCCCAGCTCCTCTGAAAAAAAAGTGTGTGCAAAATTGTCTACCTAAAATCAGCTCTGATTTTCAATATTTTGCCTTAAGATCATTAAATCAACATCTGTAATACTGTCAGGTTTTTAGAAACTATCTGATGAGCATATAATTCTTTGTTTTACCTTTGAACTGATAAGAACTTATAAGTAAGTAGATTTTTGTATGGCAGTGAGTTCTAGAATTCTAGATTCTGGATTTCTTCTTTCTTTTTGAAATATACCGATTTAAAGAGCAGGACTATAACAAGAACAAAAAGTATCGTCTTCACAGTGGTTATACCAGGATCAGTATTCTTGAGTACTGTTTCCTATTTCATCACTAACTTACTCATTGTCCACTCTGTGGTTTTCGTTGTCAGTTTTTTTCATACTGTAAATTAAAGGAATTGCATAACTAGCAGTTAATTAACTACAGGATAATAAATCCACTACATGAACAAGGTGGGTTGGCTCCAGCCATCAGCCGAGCAAACACTCCAGCCACTCCGTCACTCCCCTCCCCTGCCAGGTAGGAATGAAATACAAGGAAAGGGAGAAGACTCGTGAGTGAAGGCACAGGCAGTTTAAGCAGTGAAGCGAAAGCTGCACGTGCAGGCAAGGCAGGACAAGGGATTCCCCTGGGCAAGCAGGTGCCCGGCCGCTCCCCAGGAAGCAGGGCCTCAGCACACCTTGCCTTGGGAACACAGATGCCCTAAGGCCAGCTGTTCCTTCTGCCTCCCTCCTGGAACTGTTCTTGCTGAGCACCATGGGGCATCTCCTTGTCCAGCTGGGGTCAGCTGGGCCGTCTGTGTGCCCTCCCAGCCACCTGCCCATCCCAATCTTGCTCACTTGGAAGGCACAGGGAGGATGAGAAGCAGAGAAAGCCTCGGCACTGCGCGAAGCATTGGTGTGTTATCAGGACCGTTTTCAGCACAAATCAGAAATGCAGCACTTTCTGGGCTGCTCTGAAGAAAATGAACTCCATCTCAGCCAGAAGCAGTGCAATGAGAAATGGAAATGAAAATGGAATTGGGATTTTTCATTCCTCAAGCTGTGAGGAGCAGTCATATTCTAGGAGAGCTGCACTAGCCCCCAGTTAAAAGTGGAGAATCTGGATAGTATTACTCCTGTCACTGGCATCCAGAAGTGGCATATTCTTTTATACTCTCCCAAGAGACTAAGGCAAGCATTTCTCCATTGCTAACATATTTAAAAGGTTGTTCTCTGCAGCAGATTTTCTTGATGACATTGTCTTTGCCATATTCCCTTTCTCCTAATTGATAGCTCAGCAGGAATTATTCCTCCTGCCTGACAAGACCTTCATGAAACTCCCCATCGAGGCCTCCATTGCCAATACAAGTGAGGTACAGAAGATGCTACCTAGTTGTATAAAGAGCTGTATCTTTTCTCCTCCTGAGGCAAACAGATTGAGACTTGTGCCCCAATAACATCCTGACATCTGTCAGCTGGAGGAATGTAAGACCCAGCTTTGATTTTTTTATTTCAGATTCGTGTAAATGGTTCTTCTGCTCTTTAATTACTTTGCTGATAATTACACAATTACTCTCATTTATAGTATCATTTAAAAATGAATTGACTTTAGCCTAGTCTAATTTGCAAAATAAATTAAGCAAATTATTACTTGATTTTAAATCAAGTAAATCTACCCCTCCACTCAGTTTGCCTGCATGGTGCCACAGCCCACTGTGATGCTGCTGGACTTTGCTGGTGTTTATGTGACAGATGCAATTGTTGCAACCTCACTATAATGCAGCAGGGGGAAGATTAGAGGCTGTCACTGCCTCTAGTTGTGTGGCATTTTACTTTTCCTGAACTCCTGTTTAAGCTGACCACTTTGATCTTTCTCATTATGAAGATTTATACCATCATCTAGTGGAACTCCCCTTAAACTACAACCCTTTAACACTTCTACTCTGCACTTTATATGCAGCCTGAGATGGGAAGAGCAGGCAATGAGGTTCTCGTATTCTAAATATAGGAGGATTTTTCACATCTCCCACAGCAGGAAAATTTGCCATAACTACTGTAATTAAAATCTTGCTCAGTATTTGCCTAATGTCAAATTAAATCCATATAATGCTGCTGCTCCCCCATCCCACCCATCCCTCAGTGTTATACTTTAGAATCTAGAGACATAACTACAGCAGCACCGACAGCTAAGTTTGTTGTACAGAGAGGAAAAAATCCTAGTTAAAAAAGCATATTATAAACCAAGAGAATAAACATGCAGCCTATGCTCTCCACATCGGATGATAAACCATGCCTGAATAAAAAGGGTATTTCATCCTAATTTCTCATCACATTTGAATAGGCAGCATTTCCTCTTCTCTTATTGCAATCGCTCTTCTGTAGCAATACACGTATGCTTTTATCAGGCGTAGAAATGAGTTACCATTCTCACAGTTAATTCTCTCAGCTCTGAAAAACAGCATCAAAGGTATTTCCTTGTTTAATTCAGGAGTTCCTCCAGACATCTTCCAAATTCATTTGTCCTTCCTAATCAAGAAAAAAATGGGGACTCACCTATAGTCCCATACTACTTCAGAGCATCTAGAGGAGCTTCATGATCGGCAGAAGCAGCACACTAATTCTACGGCATAGAGCTGATTAGGAGACTAAATCAGAGGTAGTGTGGCTTTACATGAGCGCACCAGTCAGGAGGTGCATTCCTTTCCAGGGCTCATGCCTCACACACTTGCTCCTGGCTGTGTATCTGCCTCTACAGCTGTTGATGGAATGCACTGGACACCTCTCCCCAAACCTGCACAAGCTGATAAGTCATGGAGGAAGCCATGTGCCCCCCCCAAGCTTGTGAAGCACACATGATGAGGTGCACACAGCCCCCACAGTATTGTGCATTTCTGATTTAGCTGTGGCTGCTGGACCACAAGGATCCAAGGAGTAATTGCAATGACTATCCCCATGCCCGTGGCCCGTGAGGTCAGGCCCGAGATTGTGCCAGGATCTGTACCAGGTGTCCTCTTCCTGTTTCCATTTCATGATGATACCCAGTGAGCAGCTACACCAGTGCTAGCACCACTACCCCCGAGCTGGAGCGGTACCTTCTATTTCTTTCTGATACATACAGTTATTTTGCCACAAAATGTTCTGTCTCCTTTCTACTGTTGCAGCAGTAGCCAGTTCATGCTGCTGAGAGCCTTTCTGGGAAAAAGTGCTGACCATGCATCCATGTTGTGGATTAGTTTGCTTTCACTCTGATTTAATACTAACATAATTTTCTGTGATCAAATGTGTGGTGCCTCCCTCTCCCCAAAGGCACGATTATACCCCTTCAAGCCCAGGCATACGAATTTCACAACAGTGAAAAGACAATGTAAAGAAGAATAGTAATCCAGTGTAACAGCACTTGTTTAAAAATGGAGTGTACTAGAGAGCTACAGTACAGCTCTTTCATCTAATCTGAAGCATGTGCAGTTCATATTAATAGTTAATTTAATCGGCTTTTAAATCACAGTAAGGTGAACAACAACAAAAAGGCGTGACCTGTCTTTCCTGGAGAAGCCGACTCACGTTTCTCTCCAACTTCTCCATGTGACAGAGCAGTGCTACAATTAAAGCACAATAATGTGCTTGTTATTCAAGTCAGGCATTAGTTCTAGTAATGGGGTGCTTGGTGGCGAGATGGATTTCCTTGTTAGGAGCTAAGCAGAGGATTAGCTGAATTCTCCATGGAGAAATCTTGATTTGTTCAAGGTCTTTCATGTTTTCTACAGAGAAGGGATTATGTCTACTTAAAGAGGGGGCTTGCTTAAAAAGCTACAAAATATAAGAAAAGGATTTAGGGCAGTCAGGCCTGTGGTTAAGTAGCTGAGGGGTAGAGGGAGTTTTAAAGCAGTGGATTATTTAAAGCCATAAAGTTCAAAAAATAATTGGTTTAGCACTACTAGGTCAATGCAGAGTAACATGCTGGAAAGGCAGTTAAGCATAAGCTAATATTCATTTTACTTCGGCTAATTATTGCAAGGATTCAGAGTAGAGGGTGAAAGAAGAAATGTTCTAGTTCTTTTCTTTGGGGTCCAGCCATGCAGCACATTTCTGCACTCCTTTGCTTTGTTGTGACATGCATTACCCACCCAGCACAAGAATTGAAGAAGGCTCTTTTGGAAGCTCTAACACTCTTCTCTTAATGAGGCCATGAAGCAAACCATTAAAAGCCTTTTAGAAGATCTGTAAAATTCACAGTCCTCCTGAAGCCTCCTGTCTCAAAGACAGGTCCGTTCTCTCTTCCCCTCCTTCTTCAATATCCTCTGGCAAGATCATTAGTTCACTTTGACTGCAATCAGACTCTCATGATCACCAGTGCCTCTGAGAAACCTAAGCAGAAGCACCCTGCCCTCCAGCCTGTTCAGGGGAGTTGCACAGCCCTTGGGGCCCGTGCCGAAAGCCTTGACAATTCAGGAGGCGCAGGGGACTACCACGCTCCAGTAGAGAGCATCCTTGGCATTGAGGGAAGGGGTGCAGGCTGCAGTTCGCCCTTTACTTTCGCCTTAGTCTTTCTGTGGGTTCACAGCACAGATCTGAGGACAGCAGAAGCAAATCCCACCACAGCTGGATAGAGAGCCCAGGGTTTTCCTAGATGGACAGGCCAAGCCTAATGGATTAAGGCATCTAGAGAAGTTACTTCCATAGGGAGAATAGCAGAATGACTCAGCGCAATCTGAGGACAGCCCACGCATACAAAAAATGTGCTGGATGGATGGTTTGCAGCAGCTGTTTAGGGCTGTTCAGGCTGGACAACAGCTCAGAAACCAGAGGGTGGTGAGAGAGAAGGTGTCACTAGTAATTCACTGGGAACAGTTCAGTGAGTTTAATGAAAGCTAATGAAGGGACATAAGCATTCACTAGGGTGGTGGTAGATATACTCTCCAGGCAGAAATACTCTGGGTTAGTTGTGCAGGATGGAGAAGAGGTAGGAGGTGGCAATATAGAGTTCATAATGATACAGAGCAGTGAAAAGACGAAAGTGCTTGGATTTGGGTGTCACATCAGGAAACTCAAATGGGCTTGTCCTTGCCCTGTACAGTTCTCATACATTCATATTTGGCGTGCTGCATTCAGTCCATAGTCCAAAATATATTGACAAACTGGTGGGGAGTTTACACAAAGCTTCCCAAAAACTGAGGTTCCACATGTGAATAATGAGGCAGAATTATAGGAGCTAATTCTGCATGATAGCCGATCTAAGTGACACCTCAGTGCATGGTCGGGAGACATAATAGGAGATGCCAGATATTCTAAAGCTAGAGAAACATGTGAAAAATGAAGTTCACTCTCCTGTTAAGATTTAAAAGTTTAATAAAGGACAATAAGGGGCAAAGATAATAAAGCAAAAGTCACAGCGCTGGGTGCTTTTGGCGCTTAGCCAAGAGCACACCTGTGGCCTCTAAAATGCCCTTTTTATACACCTGAAGTATTACATATTTATCAACAATTATGCATATTCATAAACAATTTATACATATTCAAAACCCTTTCCAGTAACAATTCAGAATGGAATCTTGTTTTTGATAGTTCCCGGAATCGATCCTACAGGTGATTGCATATTCAAACTCTTTCGAGTAACCACTCAGAATGGAAACTTGCTTCCAGCAGTTCCCAGAATCATATTCAAACCCTTTTCAAGTAACCATTCAGAATGGAATCCAGGCAAATAGTTCATAAGCATAGCTATTTCTAAGTTTCTTTTGTTAAATGAAACAGTATTTAAGAAAACACATCCTCACAACAACGCTACCTTATATATCATATTTTTCATATAGCATCTATTTGTGGCAGAGCCACTGTTACATCACTTATTTTAACATTTGCAAAAAGCCAATATTATAGCATCCATTTATCACAAACAAAAGTAATAAATGGAGTTATTTAGAGAACGCATAAAGTATAATGGCATGAATGGATACCAAGTCAAGAAGATGTTCAGAATGAGCGTCAGAAAATTTACTGAAGTAGCAAATGTTCTCCCCAAAGGAAATTGGAAACCTGGTTATTCTGGAAAAGTAAAATGTGTACAAATTTAAGATTAAGAAATGTGTATTAGAGAAATGCCAGAGGTGGGAAAAGGAGTAAATTTTTGTGTCTGATACACACAGTATGAGTCAAGGTACATGGGGATCTGGACAAAGCCAGTAAGATATTTGGCAATGCTCGTTTTGGCAGATTCAGCTAAGCACCTGAAATCCATTAATATCCATATAATCATCCTTACAAGGGTTCTGCAAGGCAAGAGAACACATTTATTAGCATTCTGTGGGTCTCAAACTGACATAGAGACTAAGAGATAAATCCCCAATGTGATCAGGCATTGCCACACACAGTTACAGACCTGACCTAGCTCAAGCCATGAGCAGGCAAGTGTGTTTGCCAATAGAGTTAAAGTATGTTTACTTTTATTCTACTCTCAATGCAGAAACACCTGCAGTCAACTGGTGACTTTTCACCCTCTATCATGACCAGTACACTAGATTCTTTGGAGATTTGTTCTCTGCACGATTTCATTTCCAAAAATCAGTAAAAAATACTTTTATCTTTTGATAAGCCAGGCCCTATTCCTGGTTCTTAGTACAGGTTGCCTATGTCAGACTTTCAAGAAACCATTGTTCATCATTTTGTCTCAACCTACTCCCTCTTCGAAGTGAAATATCAACATTTGCAAACACTGTGTCATAAGGGGAACTAATTCCTTGAGGGGTTTTTTTGTTGGTTTTTTTTTTTTTGCAAGGTGCTTTGAATGAAAGGCAGGATAAAATTCAAAATACTGGGTTTTTTTCTTTCACGTTCCATGCCACTGAAGAGGTGAAAAGGTTCCTTTGAACAAAAGCTGTTGATTTATCTACATTTTAGTGGCTTCCTTTGTTCCCTGAAGCTGCATATTTAAATTTGCTATGCAGGAATTTATTACGGATACAGGAGGGCAGAGCAGTCTTTTAAAAACTCAACTGCTCTGCTCAGACAAAAATTTTGGGACGAAGTAAAATTGAATCCACTGGCATTATAGATTATTGCTTTTTCTGTTTCAACACTTTAATGGATTTAAAAAATTTTTAAAAAATACAAACAAAAAGCCACCCAAATGGAAGTACCAAC
Organism: Dicrurus megarhynchus; assembly: GCA_013399195.1. Lineage (NCBI taxonomy): Eukaryota > Metazoa > Chordata > Aves > Passeriformes > Dicruridae > Dicrurus > Dicrurus megarhynchus. Next base: position 1,114,970 of record VXAD01010615.1, read on the forward strand.
TACAGTCATTATTATTAAGACTGAGGTAAGATTATCTAGCCCCCATTTATTGCCATTTTTCCTGGCAAGAATAATTCATGAGTATCTGACAACACTCTGTAAATTCCCACTTTGCTCACCTAACACAATGATTTGCCATCACTGCCTTCTAGCATCACACATGGCATCTCTTCTGCATGAATACCCAGTAGCTGTACTAGAGATGCCAGTGAGTCATCATTACTGGCATGGCAAAGAAGTATTTGATTGTCATAACTCCCAGTTCTCAAACCAGGCACACATTTTTCACATCCTGATCCATCTTCAGAAGTGGAAGTGACTGTGTGAGGGACTGCAAATAAGCAAAGACATTCATACTGGCAATGACTTATAACTACTCTGACAGATGGGTAGTTTTGTGATAAATTGAAAATCGTGTGGTGGTGTTGTTTATTATTAATTTTGATGCTTCATTTTTAAACTTCAAATCAAAACAAGACTGGAAAGAACAACTTGGGCCATATAGTCGCTATTTAATCCGGTGTACAGAACACCCACTCTGCACAATGCAAGTCACTAAGTGCTTTTGGAATCCTTTAGCAAACCAACACACACTGATACGGAATACAAGCAGCCCCCAAGAGAGTGGCACAGGACGCCAAGCAAATAGAACCAGCCTCACTTTCAAGCACAGCCTTTCCTGTACCTGGTGAGGTGTCTGAATGAGGAAATGCCTGTAGCCTTCTCATCAGGTGTCTGGATGTATTGCTTCCAGCCTGTCTCAGAAGCAATGTGATGCCTGCCCCACAGAAACATCACAGCCCTGTAATCCTTCTCACTGGAAAAACAGCTTGAAGGGACAGCCAGAACAAATCTTGTGTAGCCATGGTGACTAAATCCAGCTGGTATCTATCAGAGGGTTCATCCCCTTTCCCTTACATCTCTAAGCACATAGCCCATGTAATACATTTGACACCCTTACGTATTCCTGTCTTTATGATTTTATCCTTCCTGTTTTAATTTGCCTTGGTTCTCATGTAGCCTTTTGTTACTTAATTAACATTTCGAGTTTCCAGAGCACTATCTCCATCATCTCTGGACCATGGAGAGGGACAGCAAAGGAATAAGGCATTAGGAGGCTGTTTGAAGAAAGAAGTCTAAAATTTAAATCTGAACGTCATTCAGCTGATTTAAAGAAACAAAAGCAATCAAAAATCACCCCAGAGATTTGTAGTTTTCTAAACCTCCGATGAACAGGTACCACCTAAATTATAAAAGGAAAAGGAACTTCCTCGTTTATAAGAATCAGTTGAATTTTACTATGCCGTATAGGTACAGGATGTCTGCATTTCATAGCATATCCAGTGAGACATTAATCTCAAATCTATGTCTCATCACTTCATATATTTCCATGTTCAAATTGCCTTCTTTTGTAAGTAGGCTTTTGTGCCTGATATGTATATTTTTAACTGGACTGATACGGCACAGTAGAGACATCCAGTGGTTTGTTAGATTATTAAACTCATCACTGTCACTGAAGATATAGTACAGAACTATTTCCATTAGATAATGGTAATTTTAATTTCACTTCAAACACAAATTTAAGATTTGATATTAATCAGCACTAATTTGGGAACTTGCAGCAATTTGACATCAGATATTTAATTTGCCATACATCTAACTAGTTTCTAGTGATTTATGTGAAACACAAGCTCCATTTATACTAAGGTGTAAGTTTCAGTCACAGTTCAAGTAAGCTTCTTGAAGTCAAAGGAGTATTGTCAAGTTACTGTCAGAGGATATGGACCTATCTAGTTTGGAGAATTGGAAAGGCATGCCTACTAAGAGTCTAAGATTCCACAGAAGAAAATACTGCTTTGGAGGATGGAAAGAAGATTGCTGGGAGCCAGCAAAGATCTGGCAGTTGAGAGGAAGAAGGCAGCCCAATAGACAGAGATTTAGCAGCTGAGTGATGGGGCCAGAGCTCTGGAAACAGAGAAATAAGAGAGAAATGAAATTTTGAAAGCAGATGAGGGGAAGAGACAAGCTAGCATGACAGTGAACTTTGGATCAGAGAAAGACGACATCAGAGAATCAGAGTCAGTTCTGACTTACAATCTGTAAAACTCTATCTACATTCAGTTAGGCTGTACAGAGCATAAGTCAGGGTTGCTTGGGTAGAATAAAATCTCTAAAAAACAAAGAAAACCCTAAAGCTAGCAGGCCATAGAGAAGCACAGAAGTATGCAGCTCGTCAAAGAGGTTGCAAGGCTGTGATTTATTAAAGTGCTGCCATTGCTAAGAGCTTGATCTTAAACATGCTTAACCCAGTAGGAGTCTTTCCATGAGCTCTGGATCAGGCTCTGAAACAGCATTGCTTGACTGGCTGATAAAGTGAATAACAGCACATATCTTTTCTATTGACAAAAGTGAGGAGGAGTTTTTAAATTGCTTTAGTTTAGACAAGTTATTTACAAACAAAAAGCAAAGCTGGTGAATGCACAGCACCCTGTTAGGAGACGGAGGGACTAGTAAGTGTTAATTAGTAGTTGGCATGAATGTAACAGAAAAATTTAAGTGAAATGCTGACTATATTTACTATTCTCACTGGTTTTTCACCCTTGTAATAGATGCACATGCATGTAGTGGAGAAGTGAACGCTGGTTTAAACCAGTGTCCTGTTCCTTGTGGTGACCACAAGGATGCAGCCAGGGAGAAGTAAGAAAAGGACAAGTATATCCCTATGTACCATTCTACCACCACATATTTGTTGGTCACTACATACCTCCACATGAAACAATTTTTTAATACAATTAGGAATAAGCAGCACAGTTTCAGAGAGCATAAAGCAGTATATTACCTTGTGCCAGGAGGGTTCTCAGTCTGACCCTTTTCTTGCAGTTAGACCTACATGTAGATCTTTCAAGATGCTCTTACTCTGCAGATGAAGCAAAATTGCAATGTTTTTAATTGAATGTGCTTTGTAAAGCTACATATCAGGAGAAACTGTAAAGCATCTCTGCGATGTAAGAATTTGGCTTCATTCTTGGCCTTGATTTGATACTATACAATTGCTTGAAAGACCTTAATTTTTACACTTGATTCCTTAACCCCAGAACTTTTCACTCAGACGTTTTAGAATAAGCCAAGAGTTTTTCCACCCCTATCAGAAGTGCGTTCATAGTCCTGAATTTGAGGGCAAGGTAAATGGAGGTATACTTTCTTCAACTGAACAAAATATTTCTGCCTGTACTAATGCTTTTTAATGCCTGCAAAGTGAGAGGCTGAATTTCAAGAGTTGAGAGAGCATTGTCTTGACAGAGGTGACAGGGCAACAATTTAATTTTTTATTGAACCATGTTTCAAAAATTCAGTAAAGGCACAAATTATAAGCTAATATTCACAGTGAACAATAGATCACTAGGTTTCCAGCACAATTAGCACCTACGACATTCTTCTCAGGATACAACAGAAATATTACAGGTGACATTCAGCAGCAGTTTTTCTTCAGTGTCTAGTAGGTCAAGAATCTATCGCATTTTTTTAAGCTCTGCTCAGGCAAGAAATAAAACAAAACAAAAACACAACCTTCCTCAACCTGCCTACCATCTTCTCTGTTATCAGCTCGGCAAAGTGAGAGCAGCTTTAGGGAGACTCTAATATTCAGTCTCCATGCTTATTCACACATTGCCTGTTCTTTTGATCTCATGATCATGTGGCAAACTATTCTCTTTTCTGTCACTATCATTATTGTGAGGAAAAGAACTGCCTCGTGTTTCCTGGCTCATTTCACACAGATATCAAATGAAGTATTGTTCAAGTAGGTACTGCTGTAGAAATCATTTGCACCTTTATTAAAAGTTAACAGAAGCTGCCAGCACAGGAATGCACACATGTGACTCGCTTTGTACATGGTCAGTAAAAACAAGTACTTGAACCCCTCACAGCTCATAGAGTTCCATTACAGTACGTATTTGTGTAAAGATGAAAGCTCAGAATTTTTTTCTTTTAAGGTGTCTTCTCATAGGCTGTTGACCAGAACAGAGAAATGGAGTCACTTCACAGGCTGGGCCTGTAGATGGATTTTCTTGGTTTCCATTTCCATTCTCTTAGATTTCCACATATGTTACTCAAAAGAAGCTCTGAATTCAGTAATAAAATTAGATATTAAATGTTGAGTTAAATTTGAATATATTTAATTATTCTGATCCCTTGGGAACTGAAAATCTATTACTCATGACACAGACCAGAAGATTTAAGACAGAATTGTATTCCTGATGGGCTTTTATCCATAAAACTAAAGACAGAGAAACAGTGACTTGACCAGAGATACTTCCACCTCAGGCCGAGCTGACCAGCCTTTATTTTAGCCCAGTTTTCACAGCATCCATTTAGTGTAACATTTTTAAGAGATTTCTGCTAAAGCTCCTTAGAAAAAATTATTTTGGACATATTTTCTTTACTTTGATGGCTGAGCAAAAAATCACTGTTGTTACACTGCCAGGGTTTATGAAGATTTTATTAACATTAGAGTCCATTTAAAAGTAAAATGTCATATTGGTGAGAGAAGTAAATTTGTAGTAAGCTCTGCATTTATTGTGAAAACCTCAGAAGGGAAACAATGCTTTTAAATAGATGTCCTTTCATTATATGCCAGCTACAGAAGATGCTAACAAAAGAAAAACAACAGTTGAATGCATATGAAATACAGTTTTCTTCCCTCATTCAGACTGCAGGGCAGCCCAGGATACAGTTGAGACAGCAGGAGATTGCAAGTAGCTTCTCTTCTGAGCTCATGGGTAGTTTTCAAATATCCAGGGCATTGAACCAAATTGTTGTATCTCTTGAAAGACTATCTTTAACCACCTCTGTTTTTCATAACGGTCAGTCCCATCACAAAATATAATTTTCTGGATACTTATTTAGATCCTGTAAATTATATCTAGTACAGTGAGTGGCATAGGAAAATTGTATTCTTTGCACATTGTACCCCAAAAGGCACAAGACAGGTTAAAGACTACCAGCATATATCTGACTGACCTTCATCAGCTCAGAAGCTGAGCACTCACGGTCGTTAGTTGTGCAGGACCCTTAAAACAAAGAGAAATTCTTCTTTTGCAAATGAGGAGCCTTGAGCAAAGGGAGTGTAAGTGATTTCCCCAGGTCACAGGGGATCACAACACTCTGCCAAGAGCTCTCTCTGAGTGTCCTTACATTTCAGTTCAGGGCACTGAGGTCGTTCCTGCTGTGTACTTAATAGCCACCTCTCTGGGACACCTGCAGTCTTCCTGGGTTTTAATTCATATGTGGCTAGTTAAGAAAAAGTCTAAGGGATTTTTCAGTGAAGTAAATCTGCAACATATCCAGAGTCCTTTGAATGGAATGAACAGCTACATTAGAAGAGATATACTATGAAGAGTTGAAGAATGCAAGGCTCAGATGAAGTCTTGATTGACTTGTCATCCTAATCGCCTCTGGAAACAGAGGGAAAAGGGTATTTTATTTTTAAATTTTCATCTAGGTAACATCTAGTGCAGCTGAAGAATGTTTGCATGTCATATAAACATGCATGAGTGGAAGAAAATTAATGTGAGATTTCTCGTGTTTTCTGTGTGACAGAAAAAGACAGAATCAAAAAGTGGTTTTGAATCCGTATGCAGGAGATCAAATATCTATCACAGGATTTATGTTTTGAAATTGATTGAGAAGAGCAAGTGCTGACTGGAACGTTTCCATAAAACCAGACCAAATTTTGAGATTTGAAGGAAACCCCTCTGGTTCAGAAGGATAGTAGAGAAACAAGTAGATTGCCTGCTCCTTTCTGCTCTTGAATAGGTCTATATTAGCAACTACTTTTCATTCTACCAGCATTCACAGAACTTCCAGGCCCATGTTTCAAGATCAAGAATTTCACATAGTTATGAAACTTATTTGAATTAGTCCAAAACTTAAAAAGAGATAGGAGTAGAGGACCTTGATAGGTGTGGCAGAGCACTGAAGAAAGAAGTCCTAAAAGGAAAGTTAAAAAAAAAAAGATGAATAGGGGAGATACCTGGAGCAATTAAAGTTATTTACCATAAATACTCATCTCTACCTTTTCTTCTACCCAAATATAACCAAGAGCTCAGGGCTATGCTGACTCCTTAACTTGCTACGTATTGTGCTGTAAATACAATTCAATTTGAATTCACACAGCACAACCATCAAAGCAATATCACTTACAGAAGAAGCAGTCACAAAATAAACAGTTACCTGATGCTGGAATGATGATAATTTTATCTAATCTAGCTTTGATAGACTGCTAAACCGGTATTCTTGCTCAGCAATATTTCTTATAGAAAAGTGACAGAAATATGCTTATATTATTAGCAAGTGCATCCATGCACCCTTCTGCCCTGGTTTGAGCCCTTTCACAATCAATTTCAGTCCCTTTTGCTTCCATATACATCCACTGCCATTTGAACCCTGTGCTTCTCAAAACCCCTGTCTGCAAAATCAATTTAAACCCATCCTGGATGCAGAAGAGCTATCACTTGAAGGGAGCTTTATGCCCTATTTCCCTGCTCACAATGTGGAGACATCTGCCCTCCTCTGACTGTTCTCATTCCCACCAGCTAGCCCCAGCTGCCAGAGAAAACCTGTCCACTTTGGGAACAGAAAGGGAAACCGTTCTCCAGCCAACCACTCTTTATCATTGTGTTAATAACCATGTCCCCATCTGTCCTCCACATCCATCTGCTGTCCTCTGTCTTACACTGGGCTTGGAAGGTCCTTGGTGAATGAATAGCCCTTGGTGACTATACTTTTGTCACACCTCCAAAAAACTGATTAGATTTAGCCTTGATCCATGCATGACAGATAATTGAAGAGAAGGAGAAGTATTGTTATACAAAGACATTTGTCACCTGCACACCACAGTACAGTCCTGGAGAGGCCACTAACTATCTGCTCCTGTTCTGAGAAGAGAGCAGGAAATGGAGGATCTCACCTATCCTCCTCCAGTGGAGGACTGAACTAAAGACCAATATCCAGCTGAGGGGATGTAAGTCAAATGGATTTTAGGGGCCCTGAAGTCAGCCAAGGGGGGCAGTAAAATGACTAGCCAAAACACATGACTGAAAAAAAAAAGAATCTTTTGAATGCAAATGGTGTGGGATCCATGGAGGATTTGCAGGTTTTCCCAGGGAAAAAAAAAAAAACAAAACCAAAGAGGTTGTGATTGATTATTTTTAGGGATCAGTGAATGTGGCAGAAGCAAGGTCCTATGTTCTACCTATAGCCAACATCCTTAGTACCAAATATCAGTGTGCTGGAAGTGTCTAGATTCAGGGGTATTTTTTATGCCTACTTCAGTAATGGTGTATAAGTCTTTAGATAAATAAATTTATAAGGCCCTAATACCACAGTTTTAACAACATTTTGTGTTTCAGCTCTTTCAGCATACCCATAGGACAGAGTGACATTTGCAGGACAGTGACCATAAACCATTGGAAATTCTCAGGATGACACCCTAATTTCCAGGATTCAAAAAAAAATCTGTCATTCAAAAAAGATGCACCAGGAATAAAAGGAAATACTTTTTCTCTCCATTAATTTATTCTGATGAAGTCATCCAGTTGTAATATTCTCTTACTATTTCTGAAATCTGTAAATATCACAAAATGCGCAAAGGCAATCACATGAAATGCAAAAGCCACAGGCACAGCATTGTCTTGCTTAACCCATTGGAATCTGTCACTGAACAAAGGAATCAGATAAAAAGAAAAAGAAAAAAAACCCGTTGTGCTGGAAGAAAAAATATTCATGCAGACACACAAACCAATAAAAGCAAGGAAGTTCTGAATCCAGGTCACTGTGGAGTCCTAAACACAGGCCTATTGTGTTTTGATGCAGCAGAAGCCCATATGGTCTTCCATTAGAGGGTCTCAAAGCAATGGGCAATGTTGCCATACCATATGCGCTGATTGGAACTACTGTGATGATTTATGTTAGCAAGCATAAGGATTTTTTTGCCTTCCCATTTTTTCTTATTCTTGTTCTGTTAGCAGAAGCCTAGAAATGGACAACCTTGTCATTGGGGATTTCCAGCATTAATACTAAATTTGTCTCTGAAAAAAAAAATGAGCAAAATAACTACGAGGCCAACAGAGCAGGACTACATGTTTAAAAGTGAGTTCTCTAACCTGGAACTACATGTTTCCACCAAATAAAAGATCCCAGTTTCTACTTCAGCTTCACACTGCTTCTAATCAATTCCCTGCTAGGAAGCTACAAAAAGGCAGTGGCCAAAAACGAACCGTATGGAAATTTACCTCTCAGAAACTGAGCCTCACAATGCAGGTTTTTTTCTCAATTTCCCCTTTTAAAATAAAGCAACTGGAAAGGAAATAAAACATTAAAAGCATCAGTGAATAAAAAAAATCTTGCTTTCTGGAAGAAATAAACAGTAATTTAGCTAAACAAACAAGCAAAATAAAACACCAGCATTATCTCTCTTTTCCTCCATAGTACAAACCAGAGCTATCCATGACTTTGCTACCATGGATCAATTCTATCTATAAAAGTCACCACACAATACCCAACAAACCTGTCACTCATCCTGTTCTGCTGAGTATTGCATCCTTTGGTGAAAGATCATAAAAAGGACAAAATAGCCCACTAAACAGAGGAGCAGATTTCTTTCTCCTTTCCATGCTGTTACAGCTCTAACTACCCCACCCCACCAAATGTCATTATCAAGTGTAAGAACTGCCTGGTGAAGATACAGGTTGTTATCCCCAGACTAAACCAGTTGAATAATTAATTCAGCTGACATTTGTTGCTTTTCCATATTTATAAAATGTCAAGACATGAATGGCTTAGAAGGAAATTTCAACAGCACAAAGATAGGAGGTATTCAATCCCTTATAAAATCTTGGGCAGCTGCCAACCATCCATAGCAATTGTTCTCCTTCAACTCAATGTAATCCTCCAATTCAATTTTCCCTACGCTTTTTTCCTAAATCTCAGAGAAACACTAGGTGCTCCAATGTCAGATGGTGCTCTAAGCTGTTGATCTAACAACATGGGGGAAAAAAATTGAGGTAGCTCATCCAGTTGAATGTACACAGCTTTATGTGTAGAGGTGCATATGGACTGTGTGTACAAATACACTGACATAAGATTCTGGTAGTTTTACACATTTTTTATCTTCAGCACATTCACAATTGCTTATACACAATGGGAATTAAATCAGAAATAAAATAAGCTGTACAGATATTTTATAGAATTGACTCCCTAAAGCAAGGCACAGTCTGCCAAAAAGCCAGTTAGAAGAAGGATCCACACAATGAACCCAATGAAAATCATGGAGGGATCTATTAGAGCCAGGTGAATTGAGCTGGGCAAAGCAGAACAGACAGCAATTGAAGGAAGAGAGTAAAGCCAGAAAATATGTGGTTGCCCAGGAATATATGCAAAAAGAAGTGCTATGGGGAAAAGTCCTGGCTAGAAAGTCAGCTTGCTTACCACAGGCAAAAAAGCAGACTCATCTCATCCAGTAAATGTAAATAATGTCATTCCACTAAGTACCACTGAATCTACCAAATACTGCTCTTAACAGAATCATTAATCATTGTGTTTTGAAGCTGTTTAAATCCTAACTATACGGACTTCAAAGTGCCAGATCTCAGGAAAGACAGAGCTCTGTTTTGGGAGAGAGGATGACAGGGAGAGGGCCAGACAAATGCAATGTACCCAACAGAAACAGCAGGGCATCTTTCTCCTGGAGTGAAGTCCCTCCCACTGTAAATAAGTTATTTCAGACCTGAGGAACCTGAACGTACGTAAGTCCATGGGAGCTCGTGAGCTGCATCCCTGAGTCCTGAGGGAATTCACTGATGTAGTTTCCAAGCCATTCTCCATGGTACTTAAAAAGTCCGGTGAAGTCCCAGGAAATTGGATAAAAGGGAAGTATTGTGTCCATCTTTAAAAAGGATAGAAAGGAGTACCCTGGGAACTACTGCCCTGTCAGCCTCCCCTCTTTGCCTGGGAAGATCCTGGAACAGATCCTCCTAGAAGCTGTGCTAAGGCACAGGGAGGACAGGGAGGTGATTCAGGACAGCTGTCAAGGCTTCATCAAGAGCAAATCCTTCCTGACCAACCCAGTGGCCTTCCATGATGGGGTGACTACATCAGTAATAAAGGGAAGGGCTACAGATTTCATTGGTCTGGATTTCTATAAAGTTTTTGACACAGTCCCCCAAAACATCTTTCTCTCTAAATTGGAAAGAGATGGATTCAACCATTAAATGGATAAGAAATTTGGATAGTTGCATCTAGAAGGTATTGGTCAATGGCTCAGAGTCCTGATGGACATCAGTGAAAAGTGATGTGCCTCACGGGTCCATACTGGTACAAGCGTTATTTAACATCTTCATTAATGATTTAGACAAAGGTATTGAGTGCACCCTCAGCAAATCTACTGATAACACTGAGCTGAGTGATGCTGTTGGCACACCTGAAGGACAGGATGCCATCCAGAGGGATCTGGAAAAGACCAAGAACTGGGCTCATAAGAACCTCATGAGGTTTAACAAGACCAAGTGCTGGTGCTGCACCTGGGTTGGGGCACCTCCCGGTTCCAGCACAGGCTATGGGATGAACAGATGGAGAGCAGCCCTGGGGAGGAGGAGGTGCCAGTGGATGAGAGGCTGGACATGACCCAGCAGTGTGCACTCACAGCTCAGAAAGCCAGTTGAGTCCTGGGCTGCATCCAAAGCAGCGTGGGCACCAGGGGGATTCTGTGAGGGAGGGGGTTCTGCCCCTCTGCTCTGCTCTGGTGAGACCCCACCTGCAGTGCTGCATCCAGCTCTGGGGTCCCCAGCACAGGGGGACATGGACCTGTTGGAGACAGTCCAGAGGAGGTCACCAAGTTGATCAGAGGGATGGAGCACCTCTCCTGTGAGGAAAGGCTGAGACAATTAAAACTGTTCAGCCTGGCGAAGAGAAAGCTTAGGGGTGATCCAATTGCAGCCTTCCAGTACCTGAAGGGAGCCTGCAAGAAAGATGGAGAGACACTCTTCACAAGAGCATGTAGTGATATAACAAGGAGGAATGGATTCAAACTGAAAGTGGGTAGGTTCAGATCAGATATTAGGAAAAACTTGTTCACTGTGAGGGTGGTGAGGCACTGGAACATGTTTCCCAGAGAAGTTGTGGATGTCCCATCCCTGTGTGTGCTCAAGGCCAGGCTGAGCACTGAGCCACCTGGCCTATTGGAGTCCCTGCCTTTGGCAGGGGCATTGGAACTAGATGATCTTTAAGGTCCCTTCTAACCCAAACCATTCTATTATTCTAAGATTCTATGATTCCATGACTCTGAGCAAGTCTTTGATTTGGCTACCAAATAGACAGGGCATGGTGGGATGGATAGATGGATTTCTGTTGCCCACCAAGCTTCTCCACCATGCCTGTCCTCAGCAGAACATGAGTGAGAAAGTAAAACGGAAAAAAAAAATGTGGGTCAAGATATAGGTGGTTTAATAAAGCAAAAAAAAAGGTTGTGCACGGAAGCAAAGGAAAAGCAAAGTTTTATTCTTTACTTCCCATCAGCAGATGATGTCCAGTTATTTTTCAGGAAGTGGGGCTTCCAGATGCATAGTGGTGGCACTAAAAGACAAATGTAGTAATAACAAATGCCTGCTTCCCCTCCTCCCTCTTTCTCTTAGGTTGTATTGCTAAGCAGATGCCATATGGTATGGAATATCCTTTTGGTCAGTTTGGGTCAGCTGCCTTGGCTGCATTCTCCCAACATCTTGCCCATCCTCACTGGTGAGGGGGGAAAAGTTGGAGAGCCTGCGCTGATGCTGTGCCAGCACTGCTCAGCAGTAGCCAAAACACTGGCTTATCAACACCTTTCTGGCCACCAGTGCAAAGCACGGCACTACAAGGGCTGCTGTGGGGAAAATTAGCTTCATCTCAGCCAGACCCAATACAGTGGCTGGATCAGTCCAGCCACAGATTACTTCTTTCATTCATTTGTGTATTACGGCAGAATGCCTCACAGGGAGGCCTAAATAACTCCATTGTATCAGTTCTTAAAATAGCGTCAAATGTCATGCAGAAGTTAATGACCTTGGAAAAGAACAAGTAATCAACCTGCAAAAAAATCTGATTTTTTTTAATATCCCTTTTTATTTGATCCTAATCACTCTGTGCTATAGGCAGTCAGTAGACACAAGATTGGAAGATAAATAAATGCACCCTGGCAGTTGTCTCAGCTGCCACTGCAAGTGCTTTCTGACACATAATTAGAAAACAAATGGAAGATTAGCTTAATAATATTCATTAGCATCTAGCGAAACCGAGACTATTTCATGTTCAAAGCATGTTGGGCTTTTAGATGAATTTAAGAAAATTCTGTATTTCCACCCTTCAGTTATGAGAAGACTGGGGGATGGGGGAAGAAGGGGAGGGAGGAGAGGTGGGGGAGGAGAGGGGGAGAAGGAGGGAGGGAGGCAGGGAGGGAGAGAGAGAGAGCGCTTGCATAGGGTTAACCCCTTTCTCTCTTGTCCATGCTATGATTTGATGGGGGTTTTTCCACAAGTCTTTCTCCTAATCTTCAGGGAAGGAACGGTTAACAGAAAAGCAGGGCCTCCTTTCAGGCATTGTTGTTTTTCCGTGCTCCCCTTCTTTTTTTTTTTTTCCTCAAATTATCCTAAGTAAGGATTTTAATGATATTCAGAAATCACGGCTGTCTTGCTGAATCGCTGTAGGACTGACCTCCCTTGACAGTTCTTAAATTATTCAGCTATCAAGGGCCTGCTAAACATTAAATTAAGCATCCTCTCTCCCCTGTCCTAAACCATTAAGTTATGCAAATGCACAGATAATGGGGCATATGACAGCTGGAGGCATTAATCAGGCAGCTCTGTCTCTGGGCTGTTGTTATGTAGAAACCGCATCTGCCAACAGACAGAAGAGACACAATTAGATCTCACTTAATGGAATAAGAAGAAACTACTGAGCTCTCTACACTCCTGTTAGGTTGTAGACCTGGGAGGGAATAAGGCACTTGGGAAATCTCACTCGCTCTCTGTTTCTCTTGCTCTTCTTTTTTTTTTATATCTGCTCTTCCAATTGAAATGAAAAATTACCTGTAATTGTTATCATTTGCAAACAAAGCCTGTCAGAAGACCCACCCGCTGTTTACAATGGATGTTTTTCTTGTTCCTTGCTAAGGTTCTTTGGGGAATTTTCCTTCATTTGTTTTTTTAACTAATGCTCTGTCTTTTGCTGGAGGAGGGTGGAGGGGGGAAGGAAGCAAATAAACGGGTCTCCCTTTACACCATTCGAATTACTGCTTTGAAAATGAACTGGCATGCTCAATCATAGCGAAGAAGCATATTGCTGAGGCATGACTCAGTTTGCCATTTGTACATATGTGATGATTTCTTTCTTATGACTTGCTAATTATTGGAGACCAGTCTTTGCATGCAGATTTTTCTGGCACTTTTAGCACACTTCTCCGCTCAAAATTGCTTCTCCACTCTAATGAGGTGGGTGGCGGTGGTGCCCAGAAATTTTGGGGTGTCCCAGGAATTTCTTAAAGACATTTGGAAAAGAGTCTAAATAATTTAATGCAGCTTACTTTAAGAGTGGCTTTAAAAATCCTTGTTCAAAATCTGGGCTGTGATGGAACACAGACCAAAAAATACGGAATAAGTGCGTAAGTGTGCACACACGAGGCACCGTGTCAGAAAGCAACCTATTTCCTATACACACTGATCTTATGTCCTCTGCTGGAATTTCTGAAAGCCTTCATTATTAATAAAGTATCTGATAGAATTTTCTTATCATGAAGGTCTTCTTTCGCCCATGGTAAGCTCTGCCCTTCTCTCTGAAAGAATACCTACTGGAGCAACTTCATTTAAATCCTTTAGACAAAACCTTTAATATAGGTATTTTCCCATGGAGAGGCTGGGCCTTCAATTCAGATGATATGTTAACTTGTTTTAAAAAAGCAAAGAATATCTGCCTTTATTGAGACCAACTTTGATTTTTGGAAAGCAGTGACTTTTTTCAGGGCCTTATGTTAAGATGAAAATATTCTTGAAGTAGTGTAACAGATTAGTGAGCATACATCAGTTTGTATACTGCTACTCAAATAAGCCCAATATGTGCTGCATGCAATCAGTAATACAGATCTTCTTCTGCCCAGCTGCCATGATCAGAACTTCTGCCAAAGGTTTTACAATCCAAACTGCTACCTAACCATATTGGTTGAATATTTAAAATTGATCTCTAGCCCCACATACAAAATAATCACTACCTCTTTCTCTACTGAAAGCCTGAGACCTTATGAGCTTCACTGTCACCTATAGGTGAGCAAAGCTAGAACCCCATCTCAAAGTGGGAGGAGAACAAATCTCAGAATCCCAAAATACCAGGTCTTCCTTAGCAATCCACTTCAGGAAAAAAAAGGAAGCACTAAGATAAACATTCTAGATGGTCACAGCTGCCAGATTTCCACATTTAAAAGAAGCGAGAATGATAGAAAATGCAAGCTGCTTCTCTTTTTTCTGTGACTGTGTCTCTGACAAGCAGCTGGCGATATAAGACCTTAAAACAGTAGATCATAAAGCCGCACTAAATTAATGATGTAGGTTTCTAATTACTTCAGTTCATTTTGCTTTTCTCTGTTCTTTTTATCTCAGGAGTACTGGGAATTCAGCCCAATGTGTATATTTCATCTCTATCCCCACTTTTTATGCAGAGGACAACTTTTCCTATTGGACCAACAATCTTCAAGGGAGGAAAAATAGAAGCCAGGTAGAACATAACTGCAACACCACCACATCTTATTCCTTTCTTTTTAATTCTTGACAAACATGGTATTTCAGACATGCCTTCAACTGCACAGATTGGTTGTTGTGTTTGCTCCCAGTGATCAGATAGACACTGCTATCATTTCTCTTGTTTACAAAGTGTTCCTAGAGATTTGGATTATGAAGCTCTTCATAAGCTTCGCAGCACCAAAAACAACATACAAGGTAAATACCGGTTTCTTCATCATTGAGATGTTGGATGGCTTCTGATTTGGGTTTACACTGGGATATTTTACTTTGAAATCAAGTGATAAACAATTAACATCTTAGCTTTTCTATAAGTCTAGAAGTATTGTGTCAAATCAGCAATATGTGTATGAATTATTGTGCACAAATTCTGTGTGTATAAATTGCATAAATTTCTGACACCTTCACTGGAGAGGATGGGACAGATGCAGATAATCAAACCCACTATTTGTCCCATATTGTATGCTTTGTGACATTTAACTACCTTCTAGAGCCAATTCTGAAATTCTGCTGACTCTGAAGCAGCAATCCATTAACAGTAAATAAAGTCACTTGTGAAATTCCTCCATGCCAATGCATACTGAGCTTTACAGCTCTTCATCACTTTTCAGTCGTATTTTTCAGAAGAAGCTAAATAGAGGAATCCGGCTAATCTGAGTGCTTGTTCTGCATCAGAACAAGAAAGATATGGCATTGTAATTAAATACCTCTATAAAAATATCTAAATAAGGCATGTGTACAGAGCATCTGCAACTGTTCCAAAATTTGTCTAAGGTCTTGGCCTATGGTACTAGTTACACTCTGACATGATATTTGAACCACAAACTTATAATAAGATATTCTCCTTTTCTGGCCACTGGTTATATTTTGACAATCATATGTGGGAATAATTTCCTGGGTGATCCTGTGTAGCAGATGAACTGCACAAAGACATATATATATTGAATTGTATTAGCAGAGGATTGAGTGCATCAAGAGATATTTCAGGGTGCAGATATTTTTCTCTTGCATGATGGCACCATACAGAAACTAGAGATCACAGCATACCTCTGTGTTTTAAATAAGTAAGTGCACATTCTTCTTGTTACTGTTTTTATTGGTAATTCTCAATTTAATAAAACTTAATATAAAATATTTAAAAGGTTGAAGTAGCCATTCATGTACTTTCATTTAATCACCTTGGTGTTCATTCGTCTCTGCCAGAGTTGCAACCATGCAGTGTTCTCAAGCCGCTTTAGAAAGGAGAGTGACAGCACTACCTTCACAGTCTCTCTTAGGGGAGAGTGTGTGTTCAGCAAGACTTCCTTAAGTGAGACTAGACAGTGAAGAGAGCAGCACTGAAATTGTTGATTTTTGGAAGAGCTATCTCACTCTTGTTCAAGAAAGCTTGCCCTCAAATATTATTTTAAATTGATTTCTATTGAAAAGCACCATTATAATAAAGTATTCTGCCAACATATGTGAACATTTGGCATTTTTACTATTTGGAATCCAAAAAAAGATGTACTGTCATCTTCATATGTGTTTTACACTGCATATATAGGCACATTTATTTTGAGACGAACTCAAAGCTTCAAATGCTTAAAATGTGCAAGTGCAGATAGTCCTATGCTGAATTTCTAAATTTGAAAACAGAATTTGCATCATGTTCTGCGTCTTGAATCTGCAAGTGCTTTTGCATATATGCTGAGTGGTAATGTATATCAAGCTAGGACTGAATATGTAGATTACTTTTTGAATGTAACTTTATAAAGAACACAATTCCTATTATGCATACATAGGTACAGATATGCTCCTTGTGTTTCCCTATTACAGTGTAATGACTGGACTGTTGTTTATATTTGCCCCTCCTTCAGACACAATTTTTTGCTACTTTACTACCTGGGACAGAGCCCAGGCTGGGATGGTTCTCTGAGATTTAGTGCTTACTTTCAGAAATTCAAACTTTCTCTCACAGCTTTGCCACCAATTTCATGACAGCAGGACTGCACCTACTGTAGCAATTTAACACAAAATTATATTGGTTTAGCCTATTAAGGCAGTAAACAACAACTTTCACTACTGTACGTACAAATATGTAGCAATTGGTTTATGTTCTAATTTAGGTCATCTATATCAGCAGGATGACTATATTGGTCTTCCACGCTAACCTTATTTCTGATATTAGCTGTTTTTAACTCACTGGCTCCAAAGCATAACCTGTTAAGTTCCTGCTCTGATGCTGTCCTTGATTGCTTTGACCGATTACCTTCTTCCCCATTCAGTACAACTTTTCTCCTCAAAATATAAGAACTGTCTCTGTGTCATTGCTCATTTCATATGCTTTCACGTCTGGAACATGATAGTTATCAAGCTGTGCTCATTTTCTATTGAAGGACATTTTATACATGTCAACACTTCATACAGATTCCTATCTCTATTAGTAATCACTGGTATAGTTGCGTTTTATTGTTCTGAAAGGAAACACATGGTTTTGCACATGACTCTTTGTTCATGTCATCTCTCTGTGGACACCATTAGGCTTTATTTACTGTTGCTCAGATTTCTTTTCTTTTCTTTTCTTTTCTTTTCTTTTCTTTTCTTTTCTTTTCTTTTCTTTTCTTTTCTTTTCTTTTCTTTTCTTTTCTTTTCTTTTCTTTTCTTTTCTTTTCTTTTCTTTTCTTTTCTTTTCTTT
>VXAD01010615.1:1133284-1145204 GCA_013399195.1 Dicrurus megarhynchus
CCCTCTCCGACCCTCTCCGACCCTCTCCTCTCCTCTTCTCTCCTCTCTGACCCTCTCTGACCCTCTCTGACCCTCTCTGACCCTCTCCTCTCTGACCCTCTCCTCTCTGACCCTCTCCGACCCTCTCCTCTCCGACCTTCTCCTCTCCTCTCCTTCTTTTCTGCTTTTAGCTCGATCTTACAAAAAGCCAGTTGTTGAAATCCTGGCTTCTGATCACTTTTGTCTACACTTTGATAGAAGATTTTCTCACTGTCACTTACCAATTTACCTGAATTTCCCTTTCCACTGCTCCCCTTTGTCCTCACTTTTACACATTCTGTCAAGGGTTGCATTTCCAAAGCTGTAGGGACTGTCGACCTTTCTCCATTCACTCTCCTTTGGGAGTCAGCCTCCACCTGAGTACTCATGATCCACCTGCTTCCAAATGCATCCGAAGACCAAGCAGATCTGCAGTTCATTGTCCAGTAAAAGACAATATTGGGCAGTTGCCAGTCGAGACAGGAAGAACAAAAGTATCACTTGTGCTCTTGGTCTGTACACACAGACAAACATTGCCTGCAGGTTTGCTTCAAGACTTCCTCAGTGTGAGTGCTTCCTGGACACTCACCAGCGGAATTCCCATCACATCAACAGTTGCATCCTTCTCAAACTTGTGTCACGATGTTTCTGATCATTCTGCTTTTCACGTCATCTGTCAATAGAAATTAATGCAAATCCACTGGTCTTTCACAAATTGATGAACCTTCATCATTCATTCAGATCCATCCCAATAGATCAAGCAAGACCAGCTTCTAATCAGGGAAGAAATTTGGCCCTGTAATTAACAAAACTTTGCCACACCTAATTTCCCTGTGACAAGCGAGTTTTTTCCATCTTCTACAGAGTAACAAGGCACTGTCTCTTTTGCACCGTTCCTCACACTGCACTACAGTGAGAACTTGACACTTTCTGTACCTTAAATAGACCTCCCCTGATGGGAGAGATTTTTAGAGTCTTTGCCAGAAGTCCAAGAGACAAACAGGACCTTCAGCCTTCTCTGCTTTCAGATAGTTGTTTATTAAGTCTTATCAGAGAATCACTAGTGTGACCCAGACATAGCACAGAGCAGAGAATGCAAGAAAATCCAAATTATCAAGATTGCACAGTCTTCTTAAAGGTGAATCACCCAATGAAAACCTAAAACAAAAGGTATTTTTGCTTTTCCACCAATGTTCAATAAATCACTTTCTCACGTAGACAGGAACTGTGGACTTCTTTATCCAATCATCCCAAACTACTTTTACTGCAGAATATGGAGTACTAAAAGAAGAATAAGGTCTGGAGAACAACAACAATCCTCCATTTTGAAGTTTTTTGCTTTTTATCTATTTACTATATTAACAAACCCAAAACTCTAGATTTTTCACACTGTGACAATCTTACATAATATTCTGTCACCTAGTTCACACCAGCGTAGATTCTACTTCTTCCCAGACCGTAGATAATTTTCTCCATGGACAAAGGTCAGAAACAGTGTTGTCCGGGGGTAAAATCCTTTAAAACAGGCATAGAAATATTCTCTGCACTCTGGATTCCCACAAGAATTCTTATCCTGCACATCCTGGGCTGCAGGGGACTTTCAAAACTGTCTGTCAGTCTACTAAAAGTGTAATTTTCTAGGATGTGATCTGTGTGTCTTTTTGCAGTTGGCATGTGAATTTACACAGAATCATTTTCAGGGTTTCCAGGTTTTCTATTAAACTTTTACAAATTTGTTAAACCATCCATTGGTCATTCACTTTCTATTTTCACCTGTCTGATTGATTTTTATAATGCCCCAGGCAGCAGCAGATTTCCAGTAAAAGCAAACTGGATTACATCATTTATTTCACTCACTTCCACCAGACCACTTACTGATTTCTTTCCTCAGATTGTTTTATTTCTGATTATATTAGACATTGCGATTTTTTCCCCATTATTTTTAGCCTGTGTTTCATAATCACAGCAATCTTGCATATACAGGAAGATATAAGATATTCACATAATTAGATTTATGAAATAAAATATACTTTCTTTGTATTTTGTATAAAACCTGACATATATATACTTATATTATGTATCTTATATATAATACATTTTTTATATTTTGACACCCACGTTCATTATAGATATCAGCACTTTTTGTGTGGAGAGAAGTTGAACTCTGAGCCCTCAGGCTTCCCTAAGTCCTGGGGCATACTGAAAATGATAATAACCCATGGTTTGTTTTGCCATATTACTTAATTAATCCAGCTGCTCTTGAATTGCATTCTTCTTTCACTGGATATTAAACCAACTTGTCAATTGTAATTGCATAGCTCCTTTTTCCCTTTTTATCTCATTCAGACCAGTCCTACTGAGTCCATCTTTTCTTGCATGATATTGCTTTATTTCAGTCATTTTTAGTCTAAAGGAAGTACATGGTATAAACAGTTGAAATTAAAAAAGAATGGCCAGCAAATTTATGAAATAATATCTGTAATTCATACATAAACTCAATTAATATTTCAAAATATTTTAATTTTAAAGCTGTATCTGTAGAAACGCAATAAAACTTGTACAGATGATGCTATACATCAGTAGTCAATAACTTCAAGTTTTTAGTAAGCTTCCACTCTGATGTGTTAAAGATGCGTCAGTCTATTAAAATGGTCTCACAGTGCAACTCTGCCACTTGTACAGGAAAACAAGTCCTTCCAAGTAATATCAGGTAGCATTCAGTACTTGCAAAGTTGCTCCTTTCTCTGTGCACAAGCACGCAAAGTTCCTTTTAAAAATTAGGTGCATTGCTTTTTTGTCTTCATTTAATTTTTGCCTTCCCTCTTCTACTGACACTGAACAGGAAAACATAGGCAGATACAAAGAAAACATAAGTAAAACATTAGAAATTAAGGGAAATTACTGACATTATCCCCCTCACCACCTGAACCACGGGAAGGACTATCTGACATGGATATTCCTGGCCTTCAGAGAGCCATGACCTTTCTGTCATCATTTGTGTTGTTTTGCCCACCAAATATTCTAGAATCAAGACCTGTGAGCACCTCACTTACGCACACAGAAGTTCAACATTTTTCATAACTGTGAGTGCAATCAGGCTCGAATGAACAAGTAGATGTGTAGTCACATAGTTTTGCCAGCTAGAGACTGTAAATAAGCCTTATCCTTTTTAGTTCTTTTTACAGAACAGTCCCCATTTTCATTCCTTCTTGAAAGTTGTGGTCCTCAAAAGTCTTTTCTCTTCAAGTATCTGCAGTTTAACACCAGTGAAGTTTTGTTCATTCCCCAGGGAGCTGAAAACTAAAAACTACTAAATCAATGCGAACACGTGACCTGCTCTTCTTGTTTATCTCTCTCTGCATTTATTTTAACTATTTTCTCGAGCATATTTAGTGTGCAGTCTCTGTGTGGAGTATTATATATTTCTAAAAAATGCAATATTGCTGACAGGGTCTACATGACAGAATCATTGATATTGATGTGACAGCCTTGATGTCTCTCTGCTTATTATTATGAAGTATCTTTGCTATGACGCAGAAAGTAGTATCCTTAATCCCCTCTTCACTCTACATGATTAGTTGTGCTGCCCTAAAACAAAATCTTAATTCATTCTATAGTGACAGTGATCTTGACAATCAGTCACACTCATTCTCAGTCTGATAACCATTCACAGACCATTCCCCTTTCATTCCCCTTTCTATGAGGCAGAAGCCTGACCAGGCAGGTACCTCCAGCACTCACCTGAATCATCAGTCACCCCAGTGAACTGCAGACAGGCAGGTACCCCAGCAGCACAGTGAGCATGCCTCCACAAGGCACCAAAGATACTGTTACAGACAAGAAAAGGAGACTTAAGCACCAGTAAAGGGAGAAACTGAAGTGCTAATGTTACCCAAAGCGAGTTTTTTAACATTTCTCAAGTATTGTCTCAGCTACTGCTTAGAACCGTCATCGCCTCTAGCAAGGGAAATTTCCTCTGTCTCTGGGCAGGTGCTCTGGGAGCCTGCTCCTTTTGGGAGCAGATTCAATCCTGACCCCTGTGAAACAGCCCTCCTGCCCAGGAAACCGCATAAGACAGCAGTGGATGCTGTGACAGGAGCAGAGTGACAGACGCTGGACTAATAGCCCAGAGTAAAAGGGTCTGCCTGTCTTTTGAACCATCTAGTCCCACCATCTTCTCCAACAGCACTAGTCTTCATTTAATACTTTCACTTCTGCCATCCCAGCCTTTGAATACTATTAATTTCCTTGAATTTGGAAATAGGATTAAATCCTTAAGACACTTATGTAGCTGGAATCCCCAGTACTGCCCTGACAACTGCTCAATGAACAAACAGAAGGAGTCTGAGGCCATCCCTGATATCTTCCAAAGATGATGGCTAGGCCATTGTATTTGGGCTAGTTGAGATGGAGTTCGCTTTTGCCATAGCAAAAAAAAAAAAAAAAAAATGCTGTGCTTTTCATTGGTCGTTAGAAAGGTCTTGGTGGCCAGTGCAATGTCCATCTTGGAGCTGGCTGGCATAGTCTCTGTCAAAGACGGGGGAAGTTTCCAGCAGCTTCTCACAGAAGCCACCCCTGCAGCCTCTCTACTACCAAAATCTCGCCATGAAAACCAAATAAAGACATAAACACAGTTCCTGCACAAGAAGTTATGACAAATCTGGCTAGTAGCTTCATGTCTGAAGACTATCTCAGACTGAGCGCACAAATAGGATATTGAAGCCAGGTTTTAAGCTATGATTCAAAGTTACTGTCAGTGAATAAGCTGCTGTATTCCATTCCCAGCCTACCTATTAAAAAAAATTACCAATGCATGTACTTGACTGAGTTTTAGAACATATTAAAACAAGTTTTGAGGCAGAATTCTCTTTTTCTGTCTGAAAGAAGGATCGTCTTCCATTCTGCAGACCTCTAAGGCAGGAAGGCAGGAAAGCAGGAAGGAAGGAAAGGTCTACAGTTACCTTTTCATAAAATTTCCCACTGGTGCAATAGTTTTCTTGTAGTTCTGCCTGCTTGTTTATGGCTAAGTTTTTTTAGCTGCTCAGAACCTAACTGTCTAAAACTCCAGCAGACTGTGCTATGCTAATCACTATTGCCAGCAAAGATCTATTGCAGAGCTGGCAAAGCAGTTACTTCATTTTAGAAAAAGGATTGTAGAGAGAACAGTACTGCCTCTACCACATAGCCCAAGTAGCTCTTCCCACACTGCCTGAGAACTCATTTTGCTACATATATTAAAGGTATGGGCCCTGGTTATGCACTGTTTCAGCAACAGTAGTTATTAAATAGCTCAAGAGATCCACCATCAATTTACAATCAATATTGTTCTTATTTAAGGAACAATTCCCAATGCTGCTTCTCTTACCCAGAGCAGTTATGGATGCTGCATCGCTGGAAGTGTTCAAGGTCTTGGATGGGGCTCTGAGCAGCCTTGCTCATGGCAGGAGGGTTGGAACTAGATCATCTTTAGGTCCCTTCCAGGCCAAACCATTCAATTATTCTATGATTTTATAATCCTATGGTTCTGCTAGAGTACAGTGAATTTCTCTACACTAAAAAAAAAAAATTACTTTCAGTTTGCTTTGTTGCTCTAAAAGTCACAGAGATGCTGCATCTGTGTAGTCTAAACACATACACTACACATGTGGCTTGCATTTTCTTTTTAATAGCGTGGAAGTTAGCCGTGTTTCAAGAGGTTCTCATTGTCCAGAAGAGTAGTCCTTTATTTCTGTATATTTCTTGTCACTATGAATTACTTTCACATGTGGAAGTAAGACAGCTCTTTGATGCAGTTTGGAAATATTGATTACCTAGTTACACTTCATAACAACACAAAGAAGGCTGGGTGATTATGAGTCTAAGAGAAGGATATAAATCATCCAGGATTGAACTGATATCTAGAGCACAGGGTAGTACTGACCAACTTACTCAACTCCTCACCCCCTGAACTTAATTGTACCTTAAAGTATTAATTCCTTGAAATTATTTCTGCCCATTTTTAGTATACCAAAATGTAAGGATTAATTGGTGCTTTCATTTCAAAGCAGTATTACAAGGACAGGGTAACCAACTTGGTAAAAGCCCACATAGCAAACTACTCCTACTGCTCAGAAGTTTGTCCACATTATCACTTCGTTGCCTTACCATATCCAGCTCTTTTCCACCATCTCTAAGTCAATTGACAGGATTCACTTCCAGACAGTTTTATTTTCTTTACTATATGACTGCAATGAAAAGTCCATCCTCCGGCTCTTCGCCAGCCAGTGTAAGCAGTCTCAGTTCACCTCTCAGCAAGTAGGAAACCATATCAGCAATCAGAAAAATGAGCTGACTTTCCATCTCAGCAGACAGATCTCACGTGTACAAGGAAAATGAATTCTGGATAGGCTTCTTCAGAGATACATCTAGCTCACATTGGCAAAGCCAGGCGCATTGTTGTACTTCTGCTGTAGGGAAAGAGGGCTTAGGTCTCCCAGCTGTCAAACATCCAGCAAGTTCTCAAATGAAAGAAATCACTGCAAAACACTTCACACATGTGGCAAATGGTGCTCAATTTAAAAAACAAGAGAATTAAGAGTAAGTGCATCTTACTTCAAATATTAGTGGTACAATCTGCAGAAACAATATAACTTTTATGTGATTCAATGTAGTTTTTCTATTGGCAAAAATTCTTCAGTATTAGCTATAGGCACAGACAAGGGAAGTCTATCCATGATATCCCTTCCAGAAATAGGCTAAGAAATTATTGCATTTGAAGTAATTAATAAAGGAAAAAGAAATAGGGTGAGCTATTTCTTATCAAGTAATGTTAGGGGGCGATTTAGAAAGCAATATGACATACGATAAAAATATTATTTTAAATCAAACGTAATATTTGTAAATCACGAGCCGTATTCATTCTACCCATTTCTTTCCCAAAGCTTAGCTTTTAAACACGTCTCTGCATCCATCTTAACCAAGTCTTTGTCTCCCTCCTGTGTTCACAGACTGCTGTTAACATGAATTTGACAGAAATGACGATCTCTTTAAATATTTACAGTCACTGCTTTAAAATCTTTTTTTTTTTAATCCTGGTCATATGTAACACAACATTAATATTTCTCAGATAAAAAAATACTTCCCAGATAAAGGCTACTTCATATCTGGTAAAAGCAGGTCAGAAAAAATTGCAAACAACTCAACAAGTCAATGCAATCCCTTTGTGATTTATGATTGATTTTTGTTTCCCTGCTAAGATACTGCATCTAAAATTTCTTGGTACCTGCAATATACTAATTTTCAAAAACTTATCCGAGACCTCTAAACCTTTCTATTAACTGTCAGACTGCTGAATTTACATGATGTCATCAAGCAATGACTTTCAAAAGCATTAACATCAGAAAGGGGGAGAAATGATTAATGCATAGATGAAACATACCATTAAATCTTAAACTAATCAATTATTAAATTCTGCAATATCTTAGCAAAGTTGCCTGTTTTGATTTCCAAAGGGAATATATGGAGCCAAGGTGGATATATCATACATTTTTGATGCACACACACATCTATGCTTCACTCATTAAGAAGTGTGAGACTGCTTTAAAAGAAATATACTGGTACCTGGGAAAGACCCTCAAATATGTCATAAAAAACCTACCCACTTAATTTTCCTTTATTTGCCCTTTATTTTCCTTTTGCTCATATTTGCAACAGCCAAGATACCTGTCTTTGTGAAATTACTAGTATGGGAATTGTTTCTGTATTTTTAAGTTTTCTAGTGCTGAATGTGTTCCCCTTTTTAAGGGAATATGTTGAGCAGAGTCTCTCTTTTACTGTAAGGGAACAAATTTCCAAATCAAGTCACATTATTTGGAAGGCACTGCATTTGATATTTGAATATCTGAACCTCCAGTGCAGTAAAAGAAATGTTTCCAAATAATAGATCCCTTTGTGTATGAACACTTAGAAATTTGCAGAAGAATGTTCCAAATATTTCCAGCAAAAAAAAATATGACACACATGGACAGCTACTGTCCATTTATTTGGGGTAAAAAGACTTTTAAGAAAAGCCATCATTTCAATCTCATGGAAGTCTGGGATAAACCCACAACATTACACCTGTTGAGTTACATGTCTCTTACTTGCTGTAAGCCAATTCCATCAGCAATGGTTTGTGGTCTTCCATTTCTCTTTGCTGCTACGTGTCCATCCCTTTACCAGAGGAGAATGAAGACCTCAGGCCAAATCCCTTACTCATATGTGCTTCAGCCACACATACCTCCAAGTCAAGCGTGGTAGATTCCTTCCCAATAAGCTGAGGCAGATGATCCAATTCTAGAAGTATTTAAACCATTAAAAAATACCTTTTAAAATTAAAATGTAGCCCTTTTGTAGAGCTTGAATATATTTTCTACTATTTCTGTTTCCACTTCCTGTCTGCCCAAGAAGCCACAAATTCTTGTTTTGGTTTGGTAAAATAAGAAGAAACTGAACAAAAACATCTTTTGGCAGAGAATCTTTTATTTTAACCACCAGACTGCAAATAATTTGGTATATCATAGCAAATAATTATCTAAAACAATTTGCACACTCTCACTATTATTGTGAATTAGCATACATTAAATCATTACAAACCTTTTGGGGATTGTACTCTAAAATGCTACCTGATGCTTACATTTTTGACCCAAAGGAGGAGTCAAAATTTGTCTCCAGTTTCTAACTCTCAGTTGCTCTAACAGAAAATATTAGCAGTTTTCAAACCCTTCTTTTCTCTCAGTCACTGGAATTCTCTCTTACTCAGCAGTCTGTGATCTGATTTTCTATACACCTGTACCTTCATTGACTTCTGCAGAATGGCACACATCTCTCTGAAGTTGTAACCCATCACCCTGGTATGTTATCACCTTTCCTATTTCAAGGAGAAATGAAATAGTGTTGTTAGTTTTATGGCTTTGAAAATCCCTCCAATAGGGGGATAGAGAGTACATTGAAGTATTTCTCACTATAACCTTTTCTTTCCCAGCTAAAGAGAAAGGCAGAGCAATAGAGCTAGAATAAAGCCTGTTCATACAGCTTTTTCAGCACTTATCTTCTATACCATACCTGCATTTGAGTATATTCCATCTCCCTAAATCTTTCCTTTCCTCCTCTTCCATTTTCTACTATTCAGAAGGCAAATGCAACCACAATAACGTGTAAGTTGGATTTGTAACCCATCCTGAGGGGGTTGAATGCTAAGCAGGTCACAAGAACACAGACACTGCTGGGGTGATTTGCCTGTGGGATGAAGAGCTCCCACACTTCTGTCACATACCTTTTCTAATGCAATGTGATAGAAGGATCTTAGACCAAATGTAGAGTCAAGTAGGCTTTTCTTTGGCCTTCAGAGATGGTTTTGCTTAAGTGTTGAAGTACTTAACCCACCACTCAATAATAGTCTTGAGTAGTAACATTACAGAAAATTAGCTATGAAATAAGCGGTAATACGAGTGCTTTGTTTGGCAATAGATGTTGCATGAATTCAGCTGCAGTTAGACAAGCCAAGCTTTCAATTACTGCAGACACCATGGTGGAAAGAGGACCAGCATGTGGGCAGTAATTTTCATTGTTTGCTTTACTCCTGTATCCTTTGATAGCCAGCTGGTGATGGATGGGAAGCAGTGTAATGATGCGGACTCCCTCTTCTGAAAGCCGTTTTGTACAGCAATCCAGATACTAATAAAACCCCATGAAATACCACATTTTTACGAACTGCTAAAGTGATATGACTGTTATATGTTGATAATGATAAATTGAAGGAGTAATTGGCAATAATTTATTACCCTTTTCCTTGAGAGAAAATTACTCATACAGCTAAATGATGCCAGTATATTATGAAAATGAAGTCATTCTCTTCCCAGGCTATTCCTCTTACAGCTAGAAGCCATGTCTGCTATTTTTGCATCTTTCACTGCTATTCAATTCTGAACTCCATGCAAAAAGGACTGCTCTTTCTCTTCTTTTTGTGGTACACAGAATGCTATGATCCAGACAAGGATCACAAGATTAGCATCCTTTAACAGAAATAATAGCACCAAAATATTTTTGTAGCCTAAGGAGATTGAAAGGAAACATTTCTTTATACAGCACATGATAGTCTAATTTCCTGAACAGGTAACTGATTCAAGGTGGTAAAGCAACAAATATCTTACTGAGAAAAAAAAAGTTCAAAATTAATTAAAGAAACAGAAAGAGAGAATTATCTGAATAATTAAAAAGTCATCTCTGGTCATTCAGAGCAAGATAAGCGTACAAGAATACCTCTTTAGTTCTCATCTCTGAAAACACATCAAAGATTACTTCCTTGGGATGAGA
The DNA here is from genome assembly GCA_013399195.1 of Dicrurus megarhynchus. Lineage (NCBI taxonomy): Eukaryota > Metazoa > Chordata > Aves > Passeriformes > Dicruridae > Dicrurus > Dicrurus megarhynchus. Next base: position 1,143,635 of record VXAD01010615.1, read on the forward strand.
AAGAAATCCATTACCTCCTTAGTCATTCAGTGGAATCATTCACCTCAACAAAATTTGTCTTCAGTCAAGTTTGTAATTGCAGAGATGTAAAAAAATACACAAATAGCACAGAATATCTTTCAAAGAGCCAAAGGAAAGCTTTTGATAGCCACATTGACAGTGGCATGAGGTTCTCCTGAGCATTCTTTTTTATAGGAAATGTTTAATTGCTCTTTATTGAGCAGAACCTTTCCTTCTGCTTGTAAAAGAAATTATTGCTTTCTCCCTCTGGTTCTGTCAGAGGAAGTTAATAGTCCCAGCTTCCTCTGGCAGCAGACACAGTTAACGGCTGGAAGACTATCATAAACAGGGTTTATTGCCCAAATTACAATCCGGTTCCTAACCAGCCTTCTCATTTCAGATTGCCCTCCTGGCATTTTGGTGATTTTCTGTCTTATTATCTGATATTTAAAAACTTAACGTGCCTATTCTTTTTTTTTTTTTTTTAATAGTATTCACATTGCTGGAAAGTGTTAAGCTTATTGTGAAAGGTATATTTATAGACTTCATGACACCAAAGTGCTTCTCCACAAAAGTGATCCTTCAGCATGCAGCAAAACCTGTGTTCACATACAAAAAATAAAGAATTCCTTCTCTGCCCTCAAGCTGTTCCTTTTGGTGTAGTATCTAAGTGCTATTATTAAGGCATTTGTATAAAAAATATAATTGTATATGAAAATACTTGTGAAATCTTTAAGGTAAAAAAAATGAAGAGAATACTTCATATGTGATAATTTTTCTTACTATAACATCATAAATGCACAGAGAGATTTGCAGTAAAACTGAAATCCCTGCTTTATAGTGCTATCAAAGAAGTCCAACATATTGACTAGGTATAGCTGGTATGGTTGGAAAACATAATGGAATGAGGAAACTTAGAGAAACTTTAAGGCAGATTTTCTCTAATTATTTAGCAATTTAGCAATGAGAAGTGTTATACAAAGCAAAAACTAAAAATTGTGGCTTTTTGAAGGGGGAATTCAGAAAGGAAGATTTTGGGATTGCACACTAGAGAATTTCTTTGCTATTACACCTCATAACTTGGTGTCAGATTTTCTAAATAGATGGATACATCCGAGGCAGACACTAACTTAGAGTGAAATACAGTAGCAAGAAATGTAAAAGCCACATTCCTGCCAGGACAAGGACACCATTACAAACACTGCATAAACTTAATCAGTAAGTTGTATTGTCACAGAGTGTCAGAGGTAACAAAAGTGTACAAAGAACATAGGCTTGAAGTGTGATCAAGTCGAGCGGCAATTTAAAAGCACGCTGAGCAGGTGGGTTCTTTATTCTTGTTCTCCTGAGTCACGCAGGGCGGGACTTCCTCGGGACAGCGGCGCGGCGATTTAAAGCGGCCCTAGGGAGCGCGGCGAACAGGGGTGTGGCACGTTTCTGAGGGCATGGCACGTCTCTGAGGGCGTGGCCCGTCTCTGAGGGCGTGGCACGTTTCTGAGGGCGTGGCCCGTCTCTGAGGGTGTGGCACAGCAGTTTGCGCGGCAGTTCACGCAGGCAGGGCAAGCAGGCA